>JABFQM010003562.1:0-11431 GCA_022816865.1 Zelostemma sp. ZL-2020
CGAAGTCGCTTCCGCGATCTCGGACATGACGAAGAACCCTGCAGGCAACCCAAACTTTTCCCCTGCTCTTTTTTCCGGGCAGTAGACGCTGATGTCCGCCATGTCCTTGACGAGATGCAGGGTGGTTCTCTTCGTCGCGACGGCTAAAATAAAATTATCGCTCTCTTCTTTCGTGAGTTCGACGCGCAGATGAGCTTGGTCGTTCTGCGGCCTAACGAGCTGGGCCATCACCGCGATCAGGTCCTGTCGTTTTATCATCCTGAGCTCCACGAGCATCGAGTCACAGCCGACTCTTCCGGAACAGTAAAGACTGAACTGGGACTCGCTTTCCTTGACAAGGCCGTTTTCCCGTCTGCTATCGAGGGACGCTCCGGTGTCCCCAACTAAAGAAAAGTTGTCCAGGAGAAGCTGCTTGTGATCCGAGTACCAGGACTCGGCGATTCTGCAGTTCTTCGAGCGACCTATCATGTAATTTATAAAGTAAACCAGGAGACCCGCGATCATCAGAATCTCCAGGTAGAAACTGTCCCATCTCGCACGCAGGTGCAGGGGGACTTTTGTGATGGTCAAGGTCGAGGGCTCGTCGGCTTTTCCAGGGCTGCTGCTTCCCGTCGAGTCCAGGCCTTCGAATTCTTCTTCGTCGTGGAAGTGGTCGAACTCGTTGTCCCCGTCCTCGACGAGGACGTCTTCTTCTTCCTCGTCCTCTTCCTCGAAACCGGTTTCAGGGTCTGGCTCGTCGACCTGGGAACTGCTGTCTAGATTTTTGAATGCTGGGGATGCAGCGTGATTGCGTTGCTTCGCAGCGGAAGATGGTTCTTCGTCGAAGTCCTCGAACTCTGCGAATTCATTGTCGTCGGGCAAGTTGTCGTGGAAGTGAGCGGTCGCCCATAAATTCGTGGCTACCAAGAGGATGTGGACAGTGACCAACCACACTTTCATTGTGACTGAAACAAAAAGACGTTTTTTTATGACGAAAAACAGGTTTTTAATTATTTCGTGAAAGTTTGAAAAATGATGTTTTTGTCGGAGTTATACAGCATTTTCCAGTCTCTTTTAAATCGATTTTTAAGTGTTACACATGACGAGTACCATTTTTCTCGAATCTCTGTATTTTTTCAACGAAATGACAATGACAAATTTTAGACGATTTCTTGGAACATTACTTGAAATACGAAGGATTAATGAACAATTTGATTAATTTCGACTCGGAATAAAGTCGATACCTGCTCGGGGAAAAGAACCCAAAAAACGTAAAACTTTTTTATCGGGTTACGAAGTAATTTCTTCGTGGCCATAACTCACCTTAATTACGATAAATTTTGCCGAGAAACATGCGACTTTTTGTCATAAAGTACGGAATATACGATGTAAAACGCGTGTTGTGTATACTCTGTTACGTGGATTACGTGTATTACTATGCGGAATGATTTCTCGGAGTGAACTCAGCTGCGAGTCGAGCGTCATGACGTCACTTCCAGCGTGACGGGAGTTGTCACTTTCAAATAAAACCCACGAATTACGAAAACTTCCAAAATTTGTTCCCCAAACTATTAAAAACTTTGAAATCTTCAACCCCTTTTGTCGCAGTAATCAACTTTTTTCCAATTTTCTCTTACCGTCGGCAAAATAGAGTTCGCCATTGCCGCGATGTCGCCGCGAAAACATCGATTCGGGAAACGTCAAAGATCACCAACGCGCACGCTCGCGAATGTTTTCCCGTGCTGTCAAAATTCGCCTACGAAACTCGACCGTTCGTGTTTCCGCGATATCACCGCGATTCTTGTAGCCACGACAAACGAGACCATTTATCCTGCACTTATCGTTTCCCCGAGGATCGATAAAAACGTGACGATTCGCGGGTTTACGGTGCCGCAGTTTCTCGGCAAACAATGGATCAATACCGATACCTCGCGGAGAAGGGTGACGAGACACGGTGAAAAAACTGTCTCTTTTCCAGTTTTAACCAAGTAAGTGCCCCGCGACACGCCCTTGCGAAATTCACCGGCGTCGACGAATCGAATTACGTCATTTCAACATTTCGCAAATACTCGACATTTTCGCGAAAAAAGCCAAGAAAACTGACCGAAAACTCGTTTTCAGGCTCGAATTTCCACGATGGACAAAGTGGAGCAGCTGAAATCGACGAAAAGGAAATCGCGGACGAGCATGTCCAACGAAGGGGGCACGCAGCGTGTCCAGGTCGTCGTGCGATGTCGTCCAATGGAAGAAAAGGAAACAACCCGGGGTTTCTCGCACGTCGTGGAAGCGGTTCCATCCCGAGGAGTCATCGAGATCCGCAACCCCCGAGAAGATCCGTCCAAGGACAACGTAAAAGTCTTCACCTTCGACGCGGTGTACGACTGGCACTCGAACCAGCAGGAACTGTACGAAGAGACGGTGCGGCCTTTGGTCTCCTCCGTCCTGGACGGCTTCAACGGGACAATTTTCGCGTACGGTCAAACAGGCACAGGGAAAACGTACACGATGGAGGGCTCGAAAGGCGAGCCGAAGAAACGAGGCGTCATCCCGCGATCCTTTGAGCAAATTTTCAGCCACATCAGCCGCTCCGAGAACATGCAGTACCTGGTGCGAGCGAGCTACCTCGAAATCTACCAGGAAGAAATCCGGGACCTGCTGCACCCGGACCAGAGCCTGAGATTCGAGCTGAAAGAGCGGCCTGATGTAGGGATTTTCGTCAAGGATCTCACGACGACGGTTTGCAAAAGCGCCGCGGAAATCCAGCAGTTGATGAACACCGGGAACCTGCACAGAACCATCGGGGCGACGAACATGAACGAGCATAGTTCGCGCTCCCACGCGATTTTCATGATTACGATTGAAATGGGCTCCATCGGAGACAACGGCGGGATCAGGGTGGGCCGGTTGAACCTGGTGGACCTCGCGGGGAGCGAGCGGCAGAATAAAACCGGCTCCTGCGGCGAGAGACTTCGAGAGGCGAGCAAGATTAATCTTAGTCTCTCCGCTCTTGGTAACGTCATCTCCGCGTTGGTCGATGGGAAGACCACGCACGTACCTTATCGAGATTCTAAATTAACCCGGCTGCTCCAGGACTCGCTTGGAGGGAATTCGAAGACGATTATGGTGGCGAATATCGGCCCGGCGAGTTACAATTACGAGGAGACTTTGACGACGTTGCGGTACGCTAATAGAGCGAAGAATATTAAGAACAAGCCCAGGATCAACGAGGATCCGAAAGACGCTTTGCTCAGGCAGTATCAAGAGGAGATTAGTAGGCTTAAAGAGAAGCTCGCGCTGAAAGGTATGGATTTTAGGAATTGTAATGAAAGATGTATTGAATTAAAGGAAAATTGTGTTTTCAAGGTACGGTCCAACGCAAGAAGAAAAAAGGGAAGCGAAAAAAGGAGGACGAGACAGCGGAATCAGAATCCGAAGCCGAGGACAGTCGCGAGGACAACAAAGTCTCCGAGACGGACAAAAAGTTGATAGCCGAGCAGCTGAAAGCGGAGAAACAAGAAGCCGAGAACTTGGTTCTTCGAATAAAAGACCTGGAGAGCAAAATGCTTTGCGGCGGCAAAAACATCATCGACCACACGAACGAGCAACAAAAAGCCCTGGAGCAAAAATCCGCGGAGATCGCCGAGCGCAGGAAGCGCGAAGTCGAGATGCAGCAGAAGCTGGAGAACCAGGAACTTTCGACCCACGGGGTTCGGGAGACATACACGTCTTTGCAGCAGGAGGTCGATGTCAAGTCGAGGAAGCTGCGGAAGTGCTTCGCCAAGTTACAGGTGCTGAAACAAGACCTGGACGACGTGACCAACGAATTCAATAAGGACAGGCGCGACCTGGAACAAACGCAGCACGATTTAATGAAGGAATTGAAATTGAAATATTTGATCATCGAGAACTTTATACCAGCCGAGGAGAAGGGGAAAATCGCGTCGAGGATGCGCTTCGACGAAGACGAGGATTGCTGGGTGCTCAAGGACCCGGACCCCAAGAGCGTCAGCGTTTCGAAACGCCCGGTTTCCGTGCCGGGAGTGCGAAGACCGGTATCCGAGTACGCGAAAATGGCCCTCGCGATGGGCAAAGGACATCGCTACGCCGGGGAAAACGTGCTGAATCTTGAACTAGATATGCCGGCTCGCACGACGATGGATTATCAAGGACCCGTGATCGCGCCAACAATACAAGCCGTTTTGGAAGAAGCGCTACGCGACGAAGGAGACATCGACGTCGACGCATCTAACGCAAGTCTCAGGACCAAACCGCGATTACAATCGGCGCCGCGGATTCGGCCTAAAAGCGTTGGTAGAATGCAACAATTACCGAGCCCGGTTTACCCTAAAACGAGAGGACTCGTACCGAAGTAATTTGGCTCTTTGCTACGAGTAACCAGCTTTTTTTGTACATATTTTATTAGACGTGAATTTGTTCATCTTTGTCGTTTCGTTGAATTGTGATATGGTTTCGGTGACTTCAACTCCGACGATGGTATTTTAATTAGACTGAATTCTTGTAACTTTCTAGTCATTGTACAATGCTGATGTTTCGTTTTGGATGCCAAGGAAATTATTGCTACCGTAAATAAAGTATAAATGCGAAAATCGGCGTTGCTTATTTACAATGAATCGATGAATTGAAAATGCGAAGAAATTGAAAGATAAATTTACATTATCAAGATAAATTGTTCATGTATTTCATAAGATACACAATAGTTTAAGTCGAAAGTACATAGCGTTTTATGTAATGCGATACTGATGTAACATTCACCTTTTACAAGTAACACTCGGCAGTATCATTCCGTTTCCTGTAATGCGCGTTTAAAAAAAATACACAAATTTCATGTTCGTGTATAATAATACGATCTCATCTCCATTTTCAAAAGTATCAAATTTATCTGGAAACCGCGACGTCTTCGATTATTACACACGAACGCTCCCTAACATTATACAATCCATAAAAAATATATTTATACATCGAACGAACTTTACTTCGGATTCAAACTTGCGATGCGTTTACAAAACTTTTCAACATTTCCAATCGTTTCTACCGGCATACAAAATCCAACATTAATTTAAAACAAAATAAACGTCTCCAATACAAATCATGAGATTTGCGTTGCAAAGAAACAACAATGAAACCCGGCTTTTATCAATAAAAACGCTGCGTGTAATTCCCGTACTGTTGTTGAGGATAAGCCGTGGGTCCACCGTATCCTTGCTGATTATAATTCTGCGGGAATTGATTCTGCGTCATCGCCATGTTCCCAAATTGGCCTTGATTCTGAGGCGGTGCAGTCCCAAAACCCTGATTAAAGTTGTACCCATTGTTCATGTATCCCGTGGCTCCGGCAAACATTTGTTGGGCCTGAGGTTGCTGATAATTCTGGAACTGCGTGGTCATATTTTGGTACTGGGTTTGTTGCTCGGGAATTTGCGGCTGTCGATGATGCTCGGACATATGAACAGCTGGCATAGCCTGCTGGTGATGATTCGCCGGAGCAAGCTGCTGAATATTTCGGTTATAATTTTGACTGTAATTAGTTTGTTGAATGGCCGGTACCGCCGTAACCTGGGGCCTCGCGTCGACCTTGATTTGCGGAGGAGGTAAAGGGCTCCGATTATCGGCAACGTTGGAATTCACATGGGACTTGGTCACGTACTTCGAGGGTAATTCGCCCATTATATTTTCGATGAGTTTCTTCGTGTCGTTGAGGATGGCGTTGGGGTCGCTGCTTTTGGTTTCGTTGGGTTTGGGACGTGGGGGAGGCGACTGGGACCGCGAGCGAGACCACGACCTAGAATTCGATCGCGACTCCGAGTAGTTTTTCTTAGCCTTTTCGTTGTCGTTGACATTCTTATCCGCGGCTTTATAAATATCCTCGAGGGTATAATCGTCGTCGTCGTCCGACAACTCCATCTTGGCTTTCGCTTTCTCTTCCTCCTTGGCTTTTTTCTCCTCCTCGTCGTCGGCGAACATGTCGTACTTTGGCTTCCACTTGATCTCGTCGTCGGTAGGATTATGGTTGCCTTTGCGATTCGAAAACGGCGAAATGCTTTTTCTCGATTTAACATCCGGGCTCGGCGACTTCGCTTTCGACTGACTCGGCCCGAGGTTCACGAAAGCTCGCAGTTTCTCGACCCTGGCCGGATCCGAGGCCTCGAGTTTTTTCAAAAAGTTGATCAGTCCGTGTTGCTCATCCGTGTTCAACTCTTTGAAGTTCTGTAGAAGCGATTTCAGGTCCTCGTCGGACAAAGTTTCCATCCTCGCCGCCCTGGACTCGGTACTTTCTATAGGTTTCGCTGGAGTTGGCAGAACTTGCGATTCGCTGGTTGCTGGCACCGGAGTAATTGTTTTTTCAACGCTCGTCGCGGGAGCGCTGGCTCCCGCCGACAAACCTTTCACAAAATCGGCAGTGGTCACGGGTTTCTCAGCGTTTTTCGAAGCTTCGGCGATTCCCACGACGGCGTTGATCAGGGTTTCCAGCTCTTCCTGGGAAACGTCGTTCCGGCCCTGGGCGATCAACGCAGCGGCGATTTGCTGCGCGATGGCCGCTTTATCAACCGCTCCGATACCAGGGACGCTCAAAGGTTCGGACTTGATCGGCGCTACGTCAACGGGAGTCGGGTAAAAAGGTCTCGAGAATCCCATAAGGGCCCTCAAGTTCTTCGACATCTCCACCAACTCCTGTTCCTTCTTTTTCTTCTCTTCTTCCATTATCTTCTTCTTCGTTTCCGCTTTGTGCAGCAACTGAGCTATATTCTGTATGGCAGATTTCGCCGCTGGTATCGCAACTTTTTCCATCATCTCGGCGTTCATTTGCCCTTTCAACTTCTCCTTCACCGTTTCCAAGAAAACGCTCACGTCCTCGTCGTACAAAAGTTCCTCGGCGGAATTCGGCTTCAACTTTTCAGCCGCTAAAGCTCGGGACAATAAGGCCACTATCCGGGGACCCAAGGAACCTAATTGAAGCTCTAAAGCCGTGAGCAAACGTAAAAGTTCGACTATTTCAAGGTCGTCCTTGAGTTCTTCCTTGGGGGGACTCGGAGATTTGTCCCTGTCTTTCACGGGGTAAGGAGTCGCGTGGTATCGCGGTCTCGAGGGAGGAGGGGGGTTGTAATAGCTTCGATAAGACGAAGAATTCCTGGCACTGCGTGGATAAGGGTATGGATAGTCTCGTTCTCTCATATCCCGGACTTCGTGACGATCGTGGTAAACGGCTTTGATGGTCTTTGTCCCGACGTATTCAACGTCGTCGTCGCTGTCCACTATCCGATGTTTCCGCTTGTCCGAGCTTTTCGACCTCCTTCTCTTCGACCTATGCTCCGGCGGCTTTTCTTCCGGCAGTTCCAAACGCTTCCGTATCTCTTCCTTTCGCTGCTGCACTTGCTCGCTGTGAAGCTCGCGCATGCGCTTGTTCCAAAATTCAATCCACTCCGGCTTGAAATCGTGCTTGGACGGATCCTTTCCTTCGGCCTGTAGCTCCTTGTACCTCCTGTTCCAAAACTTTTTCCACTCGTCCGGATACGCCGGGTGCTTCTCCGGGTTTTTCTCGTGGAACTTCAACGCCCGATCGAGCGTCTCCTCCGCGCGGCGGATTTGTTCTTTGTACTTTTCCCACTTGTCTCGTTCTCTCAAGGGATCCAAGGAACGAGATCGAGACTTATCTCTAGAATATCGCGATCTGTTACGGTATCGGGCTCTGTCGTCGGGACTCGACCTCCTGTAACGCGCCGGGGATCGAGACCTAGATTTTGAACGCGTCGGCGAGGGACTGCTGGAAATGCTGGATAAAGAAGATAGCGATTTTATATCGTCCGTGTTTTTAGCTGGAGAGTTCTTCGAGTCGTCCGACTTGTCCGGCTTTCGCAGGTTCAGCTTGTCCTTGGTGAGAATACGGATCTTAAATCCCCTAAAAAATGAACGTGGTTTTAAATCGAGTCACCATCATTTTTATTCATTTTTCTAGTGAAAGGGCTTTTGATATTGATCATACTTTGATACATTTTACGAGTTGTTTCTTTTACAGAGAATTAATTCCTCCAATTTTTCAAGCGTTACTTGGAATACCTTTTTTTTAGTTGGCATTATGAAAATTACTTTTTTAAGATTAAATTGGTGTGTTTTCAGTAACGGTTTTCATATAGATAAAATATTGATCGAGTTTGTTAAAACCGAAAAAAAAGAAAATCCGCGCTTACGATTTTGACAACTCTGGTTTCGATTCCGTCTTTTTTGGCGATTTCTCTGACCTCTTTTCCTCCCTAACTTTCTTATCCTCTCTAGCCTTCTTCTCCTCTCGAGTACTTTCGGTTGAGGCAGGTACTTCTACAAAGAAAAAGTTCAAAATTTATGCAAACGAACAGCACCATACAAACGCCACATAAAAATCAAAGAAAATCCACTCACCTTTCTTCAGGCTAGCACTAATCTCGGCCATCTTTTCTTCAAAATTAGTCACCCATCGCACATCGTAAACTTCCATAAACGTTAACTCTGGTGTTTCCCTGCACGTAGGAAACAGCCACGTTTATTTAAACAATTAAAACATTTCCGTGCATAAACACCATACGATTGAAGGTACAATCGGCAAAACAGCGAGACAACGAACGAAAGGCACCTACCTAAAATGATAATCTTGACAAACTTGTTTGATGTACTGCATTTTGTTTTTTTCGAAGAGCGTTTTGTCCACTAACTGAGGACACAATCTCCCAAAGTGTTCCTCGATCTTTTTAGCGACGAGGATCGAGATCTCGTTGGCCCCGCGTTTGTAATTCGCCGTTCGAGGAAGCTCCGAGATAGCGCGCGAAACCGTTGGAAAGTGTCGGTTCAGGTACGTGATGCGGTGATTCCAGCTGGTAATGTGCGCCATAACCGTTCGCGGGTCGCCGCGTTTATCGCACAAAACGCACGTGTAACTCGGCTCGCAAGAATCGCTATCGACTAATTCGAAAAGGTACTCCAGGCCGACGAGAGGCGACGTTTGGTGACGGTCCAGGCTCATTTGAATCGCCGTCGTGCTCCTTTTGATCTGGTCTTCCATCCCCGGCGGCGCAGGCTCCCCAGGTGCAAAGTTGCTCAACGCTCCCATCGACGATTTCTTCTTTACTATGTCGGACCTCTTCGACCAAAGCAGCACCGGGTATGGCCAATCGTCGAGCTTGAGTTTGTGACGGTTACAAGAGTTGTGGCTGAGTAACTTGTGAGCGCCGTACAGCGCAATGTTGCAAATGTGACACCAAATGTCGCCATCTTCGGTTTTGGAGTATACGGGTCTCAGTACTCCATCTTCAGCGGTGACACTGCTTCGCATTAACCGTTTTCGTTCGTGATCTTCCTACGAGATACAAAAACATCGTGAGTACAAATCGACTTTGGACAATGAACAAGAATTTTCTGGTTTGACAAGTTTTATGTTGTTGCGTATTGCATTTAACCTAGCGTTTCAATGGAAAGTCTTCTTTTTTCTTACATAAAATATGTATACTTTGAAATATGTTATAAACACTCGGGTATTGTTTTCGGTACCACTCCACTGACACTTTGTCTTAGTTTCGTAAACTGGGTTTACGAAAACGATGAACTTACACATCACCTCACGCTTTAAACTTGGAATTTGGTTTTTTCTGGGTACGGAACGAGCAAAGATTATTGGTACACAAAATAACAGCGTTAACAGCTGTTACCTTTTCACGCTCCTCTTCGGTTAAATGAGGCATTCGTCCCTCGATATCTAGATCGTCGAAATTCTGCATCGCAAGTCAAGTTACGGCGAGCCAATCGAAGCCAGTCTGAAAAATATCATCGCAAATTGAAAAATCGGTAAAACAATCGTCGCGTCTTTTCGGTATCTTATTTCTTACTACAAAGTGCTGTTTACTTACCATCGTTACATTAATTATTCTTTAGAGATCGAGCATTGTCGAATTGTTTTTCTTTTTTCGTGTATCTCAAATTTCGAAACAATTTCTCGATCTGACCAACGAAATTTTAAACTTGGTTGGCACTTACGTTCTTAACGAGAAATTGGAAATGACGAACGTTCGAATTCCGCGAGTTACTTACCATCGGGGAGCGAAAAAAAATTGGGCGAAGTGTGGAAAAAAAGATGGTGTCAGTGCAAAGTGTGTAACGTGTTTCGGCATGCGATTGAATTTGCGGAAAACAAAAGCGTGAGTCCCGATTAGAGCGAGGGTTTGCAAAGAATCGATTGTTTTCCGTGGAAAATTCAACAATGTACAATCGTCAACGAGCGCTTGTTTTTACGAGCGGCGTCCTGGTCGCTCTTTCTTCTCGTTGCACAATCACTTTCTAACCCTTCGAGAACATTAGAGACACGGTACGGAATATGTAGAACTCAGTGAATTTAAGTGCGTTACACTTACACTTTACGAAAATGTATACGTTACAGACGAAATTCTCTGAAGCGGGCAGTTTGTATTTGGAAAATGAACGCAGTTCAGAGAATGGCCGCTATAAAACCGTACGCTATTTTATCATTTAACATTCAGTTATCGCCTTTGCAGAGACAGTTTACGTTACGATTTCGGAAATTTAGGTATTGGCGTGGCAACTCACCCTACTGCTGATGCCAGACTTTCTAGAAAAACTCTTCTTTTCGCACTTTTTAGTTGCGGATTGTGCTTCGCCCGGAGTTCAATCTGGCCATTTTGAGAATTTGTGAGATATCGATGGTTCGAAACTCGTAGCGCCATCTGGCGTCACCGGGCTATGCGCGAGAAAATCAAACGTCGTTGTTATCAACAAACAATGAAATAAGTGTCAAAATTTTAAAAAAACTCAATAAAAGTACAAAATTATGAATCCCGTCATTGAATAAGTCATTGTTTAAATGTTTTCCTGAAATTTTTCCGTTGCTCGTAATCTGAAAGTTTCGATTTATTGATTTTTTTATAATTTTGGAAATTCAACGTATCAGTTGTTACTATTTGATAGTAAAACAATTTCTGAACAATCGAATTAGTCAAACATTTCGAAAATTGCAAGTTTTATAAAAGTTGCCATTTCTCGTGTGTCGGTACAATCGCGCGCTCGAATTAATTTTCATATAGAATTGTATTGATTCTTCAAATCCTGGTATTCGAAGTCTTCCGCTTCTTAAAGAGGATCGATAAGTGAAATACACGAGGTCAGGAGTATCTCTGCACCAACAATGAAATGCACTGGGAAACGATGAAATCCTGAATGAAAAGAACGACTGGAAGAAAAAAAAGATATTCCATGAAAAGAGTTTTTTTATTAATTCATATTTCCTCCACATTTAAATGCGCCATCCATTGTTCAGCTCGTAAATATTTTGCATACATCGCGGCATCGGATTATTATTTGAAAAACATTTTATTACTTTCCTCGGTAAATTTTTTACCGCTTTTTGAAATTTGAAGACATCTCTTCAGTCATTCACGACGACTTTGAAAAAATGAAA
>JABFQM010003563.1:0-11429 GCA_022816865.1 Zelostemma sp. ZL-2020
TTCCGACTACTTAATTGCACGTAATTAAAAAACTAATTACAACTGTACAAAAACAAAAAATGCAACTTGTTCTTAAGAGAATTCTACATTGTTTACGAAAAGAACAGAATCTAAAAAGTTATTTTTCGCTTAGAAATCAGCGTTTGAATTTCGAATTTTACTGGGACATTTACCTTAATGAAAGTTAATAAGTTGATACAAGTTTCAGAAATCTTCCAATAAAAATAGACTATTGGAATATTATCTCTTTTGTCATTAACAAATTAAAGAACTCCTTACTCGTAAAAAATTGTTCCTAAAAAATTATCTCTTTTGTGTAAATAAAAAACATGTCGCACTCTCCGAATAGGTAAATAAAAGTTAGTATAAATATTTATCCAACTTGATTTATATAAATTTACTCAAGTTTTTAATCAGTTTTTATTTGTTGCGGTTGATTGTTCAATTTATTCATTTTTAAATAGTTTTTTATTCTTAATTAATAGTAATTGTAATTTGTATTGACAACATTTCAATTTTTTACCGTTGTCACTTGTTCTTTGATTAAAAATTGATAATGTTATTGACAGTTTCATTATTCGTTGACAGCGCTATTGTCGTAATAGTTGACAAACATTGGATTTTCCATAAGAGCACGTTACAATAAAACCACTTTTTGTAAAAAATCAAAATACAATGAGTGAAAATAAACAATTAATAGCAATTTTTTCGATAAAATCGGATGATACGAAAAGGAAATTTTGTAGTTGACGTAAAAAATGCAAAATACGAATAAAATGTAATAAATTCACAAAACATTGAATTTTTTATCAATTAAAATTGTGATCAATTTGGTCTTTCTTCTACCATTTTCTTCTCTTGCATATTTTTTGAAAGTTTATCTTCATTTTTGGCATCCAAAAATTTTTACTCAAGGTTTACTCAACTCCAATTTTTATTTTGCAAAATTGTCAACTATCTCACGACATCTTTTTCATTCAAACAAAAAACCGTGAACGTCGTATAGAATTCTAAAACTTTCAATACGAAAGAAACACCGAATTCTCAAATTTAAAATAAAGTATAGAATTCGGCACATCGCGATTTTCATGTCCAGAATTTGTGTACAAAAATGTAAATTTGAACCACTTTCATCCGTTTCAAAGCATCATTTTGTATAACAAATTGATAAATCATATAATCTATATGAGTTACAAAAATAAATTTTTCATTCAACCAACTTTTAAAAATTCGGTAAAATCTTCGCTGGAGTAAAAAAAATCGACATTTCGAAAAAGAGGTTTTCGAAAGTCTCGAGTGTTGCATCAATGCACGAATGCATCAAGCTGTCGGGTCCATCATGCTTGTACGCGTGCGCACACGAACGGTACACGCGGAACTTCGAGCTTGTGCTCGTGGGGAGGTATAATTGAATGTTTTGTATAATTAACCTGCACCATAACTCAACGTACGTCGCGCCTCCAGCCGCGGGCAGATCTTCCCTTTCCTGCGCCCCTCGCGCGTCTATCCAAGTATTTATTTAGTATATTCACGGATACTTTACACGGGAATACAAATACCTGCATTTATACCTCGGAAAGCCTGGTCTCCGCGATCATTAGGAAGAACTCTCGGTCAATCGGCCATGAATCCTCGGCGAATGTACAGCTACGACTCGCATTTTATACCCTCAAACTTGTAGTTCCTGAATTCGACCATTCGGAATGTATTCCCGCGTGTGAAAATTGCAATGCTCATTTCGCGCGAGGTATTTCGTTCCTCCGCGGCCAACGGAATTGCAAGAAGGTAAAGAAGGAAACAAAAAAGCTGCACTTTTGCCGAGAATTTATGTCTCTGTTTTGGATCGTTCGAGGGGGGAAGGAAAAAAAAGTCCACGATCAATGGGAATGGCTTTTCTTCTAATACAGAAGTGTGTAACGGAAAGATCATTACTTGTTTCCCGGAATAAAAAGCGGCTATAAAATTTCTGTTTTTCTCACTAGCCCGATCGTTCGAGCAAACATCAAGCTGAAAGCAAAAGCCCGTCTATAAGATATGTTAATGGCCATTTAGTCAATTAGCATTATCTTTTATCACCTCCCTTTTATTTATATTCTTAATTAGAAAAAAATTTTATTGATGGAGTATTTTTCGTGCTTAACATCGTACATTAACATCCAGATAATCGTGGAGAATAAAGCTAAAACGAGCGCGATAAAAGCATGAAAAACAAATCATTCGAAATCGAGTAATGTCGCGGGGAATACCGGTTCTGTCATCCGAGAATACGTGGGACGCGGCTCTCGAGAAACTTTACCCAGCATTTCCCAAATATTATCGGCGATCGCGAGTGCCTCGAAGGATATCAAAGTCGAAAAACAATCACGAAAAACAAAGGAACGGACGAGGGCCGAAGGATTACACTTTCAATTAACGAGAGGCAACGTTTTTCGGTTCCTTCTTTTTCGTATCGCGTGTGGCGTGTGTGAGGCGAAATCGAAAAGTGCATCTCCCTCTAAACGATCGCGGGGACTAACTAACAACCGGATAATCGCCTTCAAGTGGCCGTTGCAGACGCACGTCCTCTCGCCCGGAGAGTAGGATTTCGCCAACATGAATCTGCACTAAACTGGCCGCTGTGATTTCGCGACTACTGAATTTAATCTTAATGCCCGCGATTCGAACGAATCGCTGGAATAAACATTCGATACTTCGATTTGGCTTCACGGTAATCACGATCTTTGGGACCAGGAAAACTTTTCTCGCTGGATAGAACCATTTGGATCTCGAGAATGAGCCTTTCGAATGCTCTCTCGTGGCTCATCGAAATGTCTAAATTTGAGGAACTGGTTTAAGAATGACCACCTGTCATCGAATCATACCCTTGTCAAAATAATCGTTAAATTATGGGTCGCGTACGACTTTGTCCGGCGAGGACGTCAGCCTCTTTGTCTTCCAATCAGTCCCGATCTACCGAGTTTTTCGTTGCCGTGAATCGAGAAATACCGAGCTAATGTCCGCGTTTTGCATTTTTAAAATTACGCTATTATTGGTAGTTATTAAAAAGGGTAAAAAATTCGGTGCTCATCAAGATAGGGTTCGGAGCCTTCGTCGTTTCCTCGGACATAATTCAAACTTATCGCGGAAAAAAATCGTATCTTGTTCGTCCAATGAAGGATCGCGTCCGGTGAGATCGGAATCGAGCCAGTTTCCCAACCCTGGCCGAAAGTCATCGAACATCACGGAATAATCGGTACATAAAAAATGTATTAAAAAGTCTGATAGATCTCGTACGACGCGTAGGTAAAATATGTAAATGATTTGCAGCGTTGAGAACGAGAGCGTACGGGGAATGCCCTGGGTTGAGACATCCTTCGCTTTTTTTTCTTCGAATTGTAAAAACTGAAAGACTGAAGCTTTAGCTACGAAATAAAATAACGTGTATGAAAATTGTCGATTTTATAAAGATTTTTCGAATTTTTAAATGCCGGGAATCTTTTTTTAATGTTCTTAATTTTGGTTTGATCGACTATTTAACACGCTGAACACGAAAAGAGAAAAAGGCAAAAAATGAATATCACTAATTTAATCGTCTCCTTCTTTACCCTTATTTATTCTTTAATTTTCCTTCTTTATTCATTAAAAAATATTTTCAAACTTGAAGACATAATAATCTTTAAAAAAACGTTCGAAAACTCGATGACTGTCAAAATATGCAAAAGTGTCTTGACCTAGAAACACTTTCTGGCTCATTTTTGCATCACTCCAAATAAATAAATGCAACAAAATTGAAGGTGGACCGTGACTTGCACATAAGTCAAAATAAAATCGGGAAAAAGTACAATTAAGAAATGATTCTTTCACTGAAAAAAAAGTATTCCAAGTATCAATAATCGCGATGCAAAAATCAACAACTTCGATAGTCAATTTCCTGCGCAAAGGCCCTTCAAGAGTTACTTCCAAACATCTATTTTTCTCACAATTTCAAGTATGTACAATCGCCCAAAATGTCGCTCCAAAAAAACCGAATCCTCATCAACGATTTCAGAATCTTCGTATTAATTTTCTCTAAAAGCTTAAAAAAACTCCCTAGAAATCACTGCGACTCAATCTAGGGCACTCTGCCCAACGCATTAATAGAAGAACCAGACTATTAATCAGCTCGAGGGCTCTCAGATCCGTTTCCGAGACTGCGGTAGATCGAGCTAGATCCTAAGAGATCCGGACAGTCGATATTCGTTATTCTCGCGTGGTCCAAGCCGACGATTCTAAACTTTATTATAAGAGGCGTGAGCGTCGATTATCCCTTCAAAACGAAACAGCCGATGATGAATATCACAGTGGCAATTGTCTCGTGGCACATTCGAGCTGTCGGCAGGTGCCACGACGCGATCCACGGCAAAAAAACGGGGGAAAGAAAGGAAGGTGCACTCGATCCGTGGAGTCGCGACGATGCTGGATGAATAGACGAAAGAATAGTAGTAGTGCGGGCCGTGTTTGTGCCGGTTTATCCGGCAGGGAAGGCGCGTGGTAAAGAGGTTCGAAGCATGGACGCAAAGGCGTGGCCGAAGTGCCTCGATGCGATTCCGAGCGTGTGACGGATGGTGCCCACCTGTGGATTCATTCACTAATCTCCACGCTAAGCAAACAGCTCGAATGCACCCCGTCATTATCGCTGACGGCGTAAGTAGCGCCCGTTCCATCCTCCGGCCAATATTTATTATGCCCCACCGTCCTGAACGCCGCTCGCCTCGTCGCTGATCCGGTTTTTTGACTGACGATTAAATGCCTCCAACCATTTTCGCATCACCTTTTCGCCGCATTTCGGATTTCCGACTTTCGCTTCGCGCTGCATTCTGCAGACGGACGGTAATTATCGTGCGCGGCCGGAGCCACGTCACTGTGATTTCGTTCCTCGGCCCATCTGGTGTCAAGTTTACATCGCACCTCGTTTTCTTTAACGATGCGCGAATCCTTAAATGAATTCACGCCGGGGCCCTCCCCTTTTTTCCATTTCAATGATCGCCGATGATCATTACTTTGGCCAAATAAACTACTCGAACGGTTCGTTAAGTAAATATGCAATCCCGAGTTATCCGACAAAGTCAGCGCGTTGAAGAACACTCGAGGGACCTTGAGGTACCGATATGATGGAGTGCCAGGGAGATTGCGAGACCACCGGAGTAATGTCCGCGCTAATAGCAGTGATTACCCTGCCTCGTTGAGAATGAACCCGCCCGCTCTACGAGTTCCCCTTCTCTCCTTCTGTTCCTCATTCCGCCCTTTTCGCGAATTGATGAATGTTTACCAAACCTCTTCTGCCTCTCTGTCACTTCACGGCTTTCTTGCTTTGAAAAGCATCGAATCCAGCGATTGCGATTAGCGCGAAAGCGCGGCTTGACATTCGAACTTTCCGGGTAATTCCGAGTTCCGAGACGCTGCTTTCCAATGCCCGTGTTGAAAACTGAACTGACCGGTATTTGCATAGCCACGAAGTAATTATAGCCGTATTATAACGTCACCAGCACGTCATTCATATGCATTACACGTAGAGGAGCAACATGCAATTCCCATTTTTTTCCCCCCCTTTTTTTCTCCGCTCTCGCTTGTCATCGCTATTCCTTTTTTCATGCCTCCGCGTTTCGAGCGTGAAAAATGTCCCCGAAATTAATGACGGGCAATTCGCGTATCGAGGAAATGAAAAATAAGCGAAGACTTTCCGGCGCCGTAAAAATGTCATCTAACCGATACGGAGTGATCCCGGCTTTAATGCTTTTCCTCTTCGTTTAACCGTCGAAATATTTAATCGCCGGGGTATACCGTTGTAAGTATTCGCTGACGATCGTGTCATTCTTTCTTAAATGACCACTAAAATGTCCCGGCGATGACAAAGGGCCTCGTAAATTCCACGTCTTACAAGTCCAAATTTCATGCGCGTTATTGCTCGGTAAAAGCGAATCGGTGAGTCGTAAAACGTTTCCGATAAATAGAAACTCGCTTATCCGTCGGGGAGGCCGATTGTAATTAACTGGGAGCAGTCGGGAAGAGAATATTCGTGTAAACGATCAATCACGTCGAGTACCCGTTTCTCGGTTAAGACGGAATTCGTCATTTTTCCTTTCCACGTTCGTCGTTTTTACGAGCTCGGGAGTAATTCGTGAAGTCGGGAAAAGTCGTGGGTGCCGTTGGCTCGCGAAAACGAATGCAAGGGACGCAAAAAAGGGAGGGGAAAAAGGATGCGTTGGAAAAGGAAGAGGGCGAGGTCCCGGGAGCGAGAGCGAGGGAGATGAAAAAGTAGATGTAGGCAGGCGGATACCGGTCCCCGCGGGGGGCTCATAATTGCCGACCCTGAAGATCAGTCGGGCCCCCATGGGGCCCCACCTCTGTTTGTTTTATTCCCTAGTTATACAAACGCGAGATCTACGACCGATATATGATAATCATCTCCCCGCGTCTCGTCTTCTTCTCCTTCTTCTTCTTCTTCGTTGGCCACCTCCGCGAGTCGCGAGGGCTTTAGTTACCTGTTCGTGACCATACATTCTCCGCCGGGGCCTTCTCTACGAACTCGACTTGTCCCAGGCCGACTAGTTTACCCAAACATCGGGATGGAAGCTTTCGCCACGTCTCATTACTTATGGATCGCACTCATTCAAATTCCACGCTTGCCGTGCGTGATTAATAATACCTCGTTATGGCTTGCTACCACCAAATATTCTTGCTCTCACGATTATTATGCATCTCGCGTAGCAGCGGGGATTCGCTCGTCGAGTCGAGGGAATAACTGTCGATCAATGCTTTTTTTTATTCCGGCGCACGTGAAATTGCGAATTCAGAAAACTATTAAATGCGGATAAACATCTTTGTCGTTGAATTTGACGGCGTTTAAAATCAATAAAGCATCCCAGGGGCTAATGGCTCCCCGGCTCGATAATTCAGCCGGCGAGATCACGAGATAAGTCTCCGCGCGCCGTGGTTTCGGGCCGGAATAATAATTAATCACGCTTCGATTTTCGAGCGCGAGTGGAAGAGAGATGGAGATGCGAATGATGCCTACCTCGCCGTCGATCTTCTTGAACTCGGGGTCATCTTCGTCGACCTCGAAGTACAGCTCTGTCGACGTGATCGAGATTATTCCTGGCGCGACGATTCCTGGCGCGATCAGCTTGCCTTTCGTACTGATATTTATTGGACCTGAAAATTACAAAGCTTCGTCACGAAAAGTTCGTATTTTCGCGCGCAAATTTATCGTACCGGAAAGATCGTTGTCGAGGTCCCGATCGTCGGCTAATAATTCGTTGTCGTCCATGAGATCGGAGGATTGCAACTGTTGTTGATGGGCTCGCGAGGACGCCAGATGCGAATGGAACTCTTCGCGGGCCTGGAGAATCGCGTCTTCCGGTGCCCCGTGTTCCAAGGCTGCCTTCAATGTGGCCTCAGGATGACTGGAACCTAGTGGATTGTGTACGAAACGTTTTCGTCTGCGTGCATCATCCTCCCAAGCGTCCAGTTTCCAATATTCCGCCATCCTAGATTTCAATACGAAATTTACATTGCCATCTATCTCGATACGACAGCAAATAATGCGCAAACATTTGTTTCCCACAAGAACGCTTCGAAAAATGTTTACACATCGAAAAGCATCGAGGACAAATGAATTACTTGGCAGCCATCGGATCCATGTAGCCCCAAGCACCGTGTTTGTTGGAAAGAATATTCCGGATTTTTTCCATCAAACGACTGGCGATGACGTTGTCCCGTCTGCGAGCTGCCGTTATCAAATGATCGCACATTCGCTCCTCTTCGCGACGATCGAGCAAAGATTGCGCGCATTGGGACTGAAAAAGAAAAGGACAAAAATCAGTCAATGTCAAACGGCTCGAAAAGTTTCGATAAAAAAGATTACTTCGAAATCAGCGTGTTTCAGAACGTCGTCGGCCCGCATCCGATTCAAGATGAACTCGGCTTCGTTGGCAACGCGCACTATGTGGTCTTTCATGGCGTGCGATAATAACCTGAAACACGATTCATCAAGTGAAACCGTGGTTTACGTTTTACGATAAGCGAATAAATTTATACGCCCTCTTACCGTCCTTCGTTAATGAGTTCGATAAAGGCGAGACCCGCGTGCTTTTGCAATGAATTCTGCCACTCTTGCGAGCACAGAAGCATTACGAGTTCCACGACGGAGTTGCTGTTCTTGAACGTTGTCAATCCTGTAATAAAAATAAGCTTCTTTAAACTCGAAATTTATAATTATGGGAGGAAAAAACGGGGCACGCGATCCCCATACTTGGGCAAATGCTCGATTCATCGGCCAAACGACGAGAAACGTTAAAAATAGAGTGCATGCCAAAATTCGCGACATTTCGCGAATTTTAAGATCTCGGCGCCGTCTCCGCATACTAATCGCCTTCATTATTCACGAACTGCGTAAAAGCCAGGACTTTTTCGCGGAAAACGAGCAATTGAGGATTCGAATTTTCATTTCGTTTAGCTTTTCCACCTTTTCCTTCCATGAGAAGTTCTTGGCCGTGGGATCCAACGAGTGTCTTGGACAGGAAAGGCGCGAAGTCGACCATGATTTCACGAAGCAGGGGACAGACCGAGCCCAAAGCCATTTCCAGTTTTTGCGTCAATGAGGCTTCGCGAGACGGCGTTGGCACGGGCAGATGATCGACGAGGCCCTTGATCGGCAAGTCGTCGGATCTCGGAGAGGACGCCGTCACGACGAGATGATCCGGCACGCGTACAACGGAAATCTCGGCCGCCGGTTTCTCGCCGCGCTCGGAATTCGCTATCATTTCCTGCTCCATTGCGTTGCTCGCACCGTCTGCCAACTCCCCTGCAAAAAAGGAACCCTCGTACTCGCTTGTTTTCTCGGCGCCTCGGAAAGAGAAAAAATTTCGTTACGAACTCATGCTTCTCGTTCGAATTTATTAGGGGAATTCATCGGACACCTTTTCTTTTTTACTTGCTAAAAGTTTGCGTAAATAAAACGAATTTAGAATCATAAATTTAAAATAGTTTACCGCGGGAATGAGCCATGTTGTGTATGTTCCTCGGATCGTCCCTAGAATTCGTGACCGGTATCGTGTCCCCGTCTTCATTGAGATTAACGTCGGTCCAAGCCTCCTCGGATGAATTGTGCTTATTGTTCTCGTTATCGGTGATAATGTCAGAAGGACTCGGATCAGCGGAAGCGTTGCTGCGATGCGCCGTTTCCTCGCTAGAATCGTTACTCTGCGAAAGGCAAAAGGGGGTACATGCAAAGTGCGAATTCGACGTTCCAAATAAAGCCGCGTATTTAACGGACGCTTCGAAAATAAAACAATGAATTATGATCCCAACGAACGTATCCCATGCACGCTTTTCACACGTTAATTCGACAAAAAATCTAGTTCTTACTATATCGCTTTGGTTCGTAAAAACGACGTTCAATATTTCTACGATACATATGTAAATTACTTCGAATGCGGTACTCTTCACTCACGATAAGAAATAATATGCTACGGTACGGAACGGCATGCAATTGTAATGAGTACAGGAGCACTAGACACTCAATTTTTCAATGTGGAACTTCTAGAGGAAAAAAAGTCCGTAAGCTCTGAGAGATAGAAATCTACGGAAGAGGAAAGATTTCAAGTGTTACAAAGGCAATGCCAAATGCGTCGCGGGAAAAAGTACGAGTTTGAACGCTTGCATTTTACACTTGGGAACCGGTTCTTTCCGTTTTTTCGTTTCTTCAAACGCGCAACGCTTGATATGTTCGATTGCGAATGAGATCGAGCCGGGGTTGCTTTTATGATTCATTTGTTTTGCCGTCTTTCGTCATTTTACCTGAGCGTTATGTGGCACCGTATCGGACCTCGCTGAAGAGCCGAGTGTCTGCTCTGTGGTGGCAAAATTCTCGAGGACTGTCCTTGATTGAGGCACACCACTATGACTCCCCTTTAGAATTAGCAGTTAGTACGCATCGCATTATTTTTCAACGACATTGAGAAAGCGTAAGCTCATGCTTCGCTTTGTTTTTAAAATGAAAATAAAGTTTGTTTCTTTCTTCAACTTTGGTCTCGATTTGTAGTGCGCTCGAGCCAGGGAAGAATGCAAGACATCGAAAGTCGTTAATTTAATGATAAAAGTATGAAACGGCGACGAATATTGCGAGTCTCGTCACGTCTGTTCTTGTATTAATGTCAGGGTACGTGCTAAACTCGTAATACAAATAGTATACATAATAATGTAATTACACCGCAGCAAACCGAGCATGAATTTGAATAATAAATTATAAACAAACGCAAACCCAGAATATTCTCGCGCTGGGAAAACATTTGCGGGAGTAACTAATGAAAATGGGCGAGTTGTTGTTCGATAAAAATTTGAATATTAAATTTGGAATTCATTATTATTAATTAAATAGCATCGCAATAAAAATTTATGTCGAATAGTAACGTATGTAGATTATTGGCGCGTCATAAAATAGGAAGTTAAAAGCAGCGAAATATACTTTAAGCGAATATCTATGTAAAAACAAATCTACCTACGTTTTAGCTCGAAACTTTCATCCAACCAACACAACGATACAACAAAAATAGAAAAATCCGCAGTTGGATAAAACCGAAGGAAACATGCAGCTTGCTCGTTGTTTTAATCATAAAAAAATTCCAACAAAATGCGAGAAAATATCTCGACTGATTTTTCGATTCGAAAGGGTGGTAGAAAATGCCGGATGCAAATTAAACGAAATGCAACGTTTACGAAATGAAAAAAAATGTGGTTACCTTGGTGGAAGGAGGGCCGGAAGACGGAACGTCGTGATCTGCCAGAATAGAAGAATTATTTTCATCGACGATAATGACCTCGTACTCCCCGTCGTCTTGGGAC
Source organism: Zelostemma sp. ZL-2020 (assembly GCA_022816865.1). Classification (NCBI taxonomy): domain Eukaryota; kingdom Metazoa; phylum Arthropoda; class Insecta; order Hymenoptera; family Platygastridae; genus Zelostemma; species Zelostemma sp. ZL-2020. The sequence goes on from JABFQM010003563.1 coordinate 10,861, forward strand.
TCGGATTGACTTATGATTCCTCCGCTCTCTAAAAATTTCGAAAACGAAAATGTCACACGGCAAATACGAGAAATTGGTGAATTTTTTTACACTCGAAAAGTCAACACTGACATCGTCAAAAATAGCATGCGATTGTGGAGTTTCGCTTGCAAAGAAACATAATTCGCCGCGAATCGAGTGCATTTTTCGTAAGCGATTCGCAAGGGAAATTTAGAAACTCCCATTTTCGATTTATTTCTCAAAGAAGCCGAAAATAACACTTTCGTGCAACAGCGAATAGCGACGAACGAAAAATACAACGAAAACCGAGGGGACATTCTCTTTTTTCATGCGACTATTTTATTTTAAATAAAATTTTACAAATTAGCCAATTTCCAAACTCCGCATGAAAACGACGATCCCCAGCTACAAAAATATTCGGTAATACCAGAAGGTAATTCCAATTAAGGTGGATCGATACTTTAATGCAAGGGTGAATTAGAAAAAATATTTATAACGCAACGTCATTAATTACATTTAATATGCCAGTATAATTTATTTAACAACATCTTCTTCTTCGCGAAAAAAAA
>JABFQM010003564.1:0-11427 GCA_022816865.1 Zelostemma sp. ZL-2020
AATGCCTCAGGGGAGCAAACTCTCGAAAGTGTTAACCACAGTTGTGCTAAATTTGAATTATGTTGTGGAAGAGAAAAAGGGGAAGTTGGCGGTAAATGGGGTTCAGAAGTTAACCAATCTTCATAGAATATAAAAAAAAAAAAAAAAAAAAGAAAAGGAAGAATGGGAAAGAAATCAAAGAAAAAGACGAAAGACGACGAGAGCGTTTTCCCCTGACCGGAGAATTTCATGTCGCCGTTGAATGTGGTCGCTGATTGCGCCACGCTTATACGACAAGTCGATAATTTCGGAATGAATGACCTCACGTTGCGAGCACTGGTTACTTTAATTAAACGGTATAAATCAATGTTTTACATTTTCGCCGATCGCCCGATTCCGAGGAAAGGAAAAAACGCCTGGGGTTCGAGTTTGATTTTCGAGATTCAGTTCCGATTTCTCGAATGAAGATTTCGAATACGAGAAGCAAATGTGGCCTTTGGGGCATATCAAGGGAAATCCAGCTTCTTCTTTAATTAAGTCAACTATAATTTTTTTCCCCTAGTTCGTAGCAACTTTTGCCGAATGAAGTTTAAATGAAACGCTCGAAGAAAAGCCACTCGTTGCATTTTAATTATCTTTTATCCCCTGTTGACGCAACTCATTCAAACTTCAACGAAGCATCGGGTCTTCTTAATTGATTATTTTTGTATTCCTACATAGGTAAACGCATCTGCAGAAGTTGAAGGAGAAATTGCATGAAAAATTAAAAGTTTTCTACAGTTTTTTCTCGACTTGTTGGTGGATTGCTACAAATGATTTCATACGTCCAAGATTTCGCCGCGTGGACCTGGATTCCCACTTCCTCGCCTCGGAAACTCGCAGTCATATATCAAACCGAGCACTGTCGTCTCTTCTGCTGTCCCCGACCCGCAAACTCCCTAACTTACGTACCTACTCACGCGGCTACACCCACAACGGTCTGCGCAATCTTCCGCACGGGTACTAGTGTAACTCGCCGATGTAACAAGAAATATTTCGTGCAATTATTGCAACTTTCCATAAAGTTCACGGGAATATTTCGTCAACGCAACTAGATGGCTCGAATTAAAAAAATTACATTGACATAGTGTTTTTAACGCATAAACTACACTAAGAAACATTTTTAATCACTTGGACGAAAAATATTCAGTTCATTTTCAAGACAATAGAAGACTGTATAGTTTTTAGTTACCGTAACCGAATGAGCTGTTGAAGTGAAATGACTATCAGACATTGTCCGATGTTAGACAATCGGGTAAATCGAGAAAACAAATAGGTTAAGCAATTGTTAGTTTTTAATTTGTAAGGATAATGAAGAATAAATTACTCTTTCTCAGTTCCGACAATTAAATCCAAAAAAGGTGATAAAAATGCTTCTTCAAAGTTATGCATATAAAAAAACAAAACAGACCAATTGCTGTAATTAATTTTTTTCTGATAATATAGGTAACAGAAAAGTTTCGTTTTCGTGAAAAAGAAACTACAAACTTCGTTTAAAATAACAGAACTGGGGTTTTCCGTTATTACAACTAAAGTTTTAGTTCCTTCAACTGGAGTTTTGTTTGTTTCAACTAAATACTTTTGTTACTTTAATAAAACAATTCTTCGCTGAATATTTTCATTTGATTCAACTGCAGCACATTTTTCTCAATGTACAAGCTAGTTGAAGTCATAAAAAATACATGGAATCGTATCGAAATGTATCGGAAGTCATCACATTCAATTTTATAAACCACACCTGATTTTTCAACTTTGTTAATCTTCACCTTTCCGTACCATAGCATCGAATTTTTTAGGAAGTTTCCTACGTAAGATACTTGCAATATGATCAGAAACTCCACCAAAGTGAAGAGGCGTCTGAAAATAATTCAGCAACAATTGCATATGAAACATATATCAAAAATATTTCGCTTTTCCGAAAGAATTAGGATAAAATATTTCAGTTCGACGTGAAGCCGCCGAGCGTTTTCATCGCAGCGGGAAAATGAAAAATGAAAAATGAAGGAAATATGCTTGTGTCCTCTAAGATCACTTGTATTACTCGACTCGTTTCAATTTCCAACTGAAAGCAGCATCTCGCAGACGCAGAAAACGTGATTTCCTCGGGAGCGCCGTCGTTGGTGTCTACACTCTTGCGCGTAATAAATAATCTCCCGTCTTAAACTTGAAGTAAAACCCCTCGACTTTCCCACCAGTGCATTCTCGTTGCAGGGGTTCTTCTCAATGCGAATGCCGTTCCCGTTCAATCTCTGCCGCCACGCCGTTCAAAACGGAAACGAGCAGAAGAGGTACGAACATTCGGAGCTCTTCGTTCTCTTCACACGCGTATTTACTTAAAAAGTTTAGAACCGATACGAGGGGAATAAGGCTAGATGAAAACTGCATTTTTCAATTCAGAATGATGAATTATGTATAGTTATTAATTAACGTGGTTATGAACATGCACGCGTGATGAAGAGGCAAGGTCGAAACAAAAAAGTCACGTTAGGGAGGGTTGCAAAAGTCGCCTTTAGCGCGCGAAATTATCGCGTAACGCGTGGATTCTACGGGAGAGATTCCGAGTTACGAGTGGTTAGAAGGAACACAAGTGCATGTGTGCAGCAAGAGAAACCCAGCGGGGCGTAGAATTGATTTTCTCAAACACGCAGCAAGTACGTCGTCAAAATTGTGATTTTGTGAATCATGAAAGTTAAGCAACGATTCGCCCAAGTAATTCTTAATCTGGAAGTAAAAAAAAACCGAAGGAATCAGCTCGATATGCCGAAAACTCTACGTGCGCGAATAATTAAAAGAGTGAAATTGGAAGTTGAATGAAAGCTTGAAAGAGAAAATGGGCAAGTTTAATCATTGGGATGTAAATGTATGAAATTTCCATGGAGTTTATTGTAAGGCGAGTATCATGGTTTGAATTTGTTTTATGAATAGCAAGGCACTTCGTAACATGTAGAGTCAGCTCGGCTGGTTGATACGACACAGAACGTACGTTGAAAGCACATAAAATAATAAGCCGAGGTATTGCGTTTTGCTTCGACTGCACGTTGCGGATGCACCTTGGTGCATTAATCCGGGCTCGCTGTCGTTGCACTAGCGCTTCTCGACTGAATTATTCTGCGCCGCGGGAAGAAACGCACGGACGGTTGCGTCCAGATAGTCCCTTAAAACTCGTATATTTCGTTTCCTGCGCGGAACACGAGCGAGAGAGAAGGAAAGAAGGAACGAGATGTCAAATCTTGCGTTCGGAGTCGAATTAATAAATCGTCGAACCCCTCTTTCTTTCGTTTCATTCCTTCCCGAGAAAGAAAAACGCGCTGGACAAGAATATCCTACGGAGAGATCATCGATACTGCCTACGACGAATGTTGTTCATAACGACATGAAATACGTACATTCAAATGAAAGAGATGTAAAAGAACATGCTCGATGCGCCTTGGAAAATATGAAACTTTGTTCTGGGCCTTGAAAACAAGTCGCCGCGAACTCTGGGGATTGCGGATGGCTGCGATAACGTGGCTAAAAAGTAACGAATTTCCGGCTCATCCGTCATCACCAAAGTTCCCTTCTAACTCGCTCGCGTCCCGCTTCCGCTTCAACAAGATTCTGAGACGGGGAACCATTCCTTGTGTCCGCAGCTGGTCTTACGGAGCAGCGGTGAAAGGCAAAGTTCGCGCAAGGCGCTTCCGCAATAAGAATATACCTAGGGCTCCAAAAGAGCTACACCTTACTTCCGACGTCCGGATAGTCGTGCTCAGTTCTAAGCTTACTCGGAGATACTTTGCAAACATTCTCGCCTCGCGTACCGCGATGGCCCTTTGTCTACGGAGCTGCTTTTCAAGCGAATATGCCTTTTTACCAACGAATCTTAGGCCGCTCTACACGACTGTCCAAAGTTGCTTGAACCGGTATTTTTTCAAAAGCCAAGTTTATTCGATAAAAGCACTTCCAACCATGCACTCCAAGAATCGTATCAATGAAGGGAATCGAGGCTCGAACAAATTCTAGTGAAAAAGTATACTTTCGAGGATGACGACACGACATGGCATTCCCTCTTCCCGCCCTTCACGATTGACCCATCGAAAAGAAGAATCATCGCGCAAGAGAAATGCAGGGCAATTCGTTTTCCGTTGTGAACGAGATAAGGGCGACAAAGACCGTTGAAGAGTGACTAATAGGTTCGATTCCCTGACCAGCGAAGGTTTTTCTCCATTTCATTGGTTCCGGAAAAAACTGGAACTAACGCAGACGACGAAAGTCTCGTAACATTCTCATTCATTAGCGAATGATAATTTAACGAAGCAACGTCTGCAGTCCCGTCTCGGAGCAGCAGCGCGATTTCATTATGAACGGGGACAGGGTGTGTGCCGGAGTTTGAAAGCGTGCGAGAGAAGGCTTCCTCGGTAATGAAGTGCACAGTTTATACAGGTACTACCTGTTCAGCTGCACCTGCCGCTCCGGGCTGTTGCTACGTTGCTGCAACAACAGCAGGAGCGCAAAGCAATTCAAAGCTGCTGCAAACACCTTCAACGCGGCGATAATGTTTGCGAGTCGATCGACGTCTTGTTGTGGCGTGTACTACCTACTGCACTTCTCGGAAGGACTCTCTCGTTCTCGTCGTCGTTCTGCTCTTGGAAGGAGATTAATAGCTAGACCGCGCGATCGCGAAACGCCGCGTAGTTCCTCGCCCGCGCGCGACCGTTAATCGAAGAGACAAGTGGAAGACGATGTAGTACGATGCGGCACTAATTTATCGGCGAGGCAGACTATTCTCTTGTAAGCTGCGTGGATTGTTTCTACTCTCCCTCTCAGCTCCTTACGTCATGCTAATTCTACAAGCTCGTCTGAGAAAATTGTCACATTAAGCGTAACGACGAGATAAGCAAAACTCGCGTGTAACTCATTCGATTTCAATGGAAGCCCCTGCAGCGTCGTTGTTTGCTATTTTTCCATCATTATCTTCTATTTTCTTTGAATAAAGAAAGTTATTTTATACGCGAGGTACGATTTTTCGCAGCCAAAAACTGAATGCGAGCCTCTCCCTTGCTTGAAGCGAAACAATGTCCTAACTCGATGATATTTTATCGTGGCCCAAGAGAAATAAGAGGAGGGGGAGAGGTAAGAGTCACATTCTTTGGACGCGCGGAGACACGAGGAGCATCGAGTGCTGGTCAAAATTCAAGCCACAGTAACAATAGTACACGCATAAATTTAAACGCCAAATGTTGCCTGGCCAACGCGTCTTTTTTCCTCCTTACGTTCTTCCGTGTACACGATGCGCGCGTCGACAGGACAAATAAAATAGCCGCGTGTTTGCGCTGTACGTAAACGCAAACACGTAACCGGGTAGGAAAGGCTACCACGCTCACGGTTGTAGTAGTTGCTGGCATTCGGGGGGTGAATTAGGAGAGACACGGGGACCCGCTTGAACCGAAGCAGCCTCTTGTAAATGCTTTAATGAATTAGTGAGAGGTCGGATCAAAGCTGGAAATAAGCATGTCGAATCATACCAACCTGCCGTAATAATGCCCTTTACGATTCTCTCAAATCTCGCGATGGCGCGCTCGTCCTTTTCGAATACATCGACGAATTACGTCATTCGTTCGTGCGTACTCAAGTCCCGTACTTCCGGACTCGAAAAGTTACTCGCTCGTTCAAACTCAATCATAATACAAAACATCGAGGATCCCAATCGGAAAACGCCCACAAGACTATTTGTTTCGAAACAAATTTTTTTGAATAAAAAAAACAACAAAATAGATAATAACATCGATGGTCTCTTCTTCCAGCGCGACGAAAGAAATCGAACAACTGCAGATGCAGCGCGGACATTTTCATCAGAAAACAAAAGGCTGAAAGAAGAAGGGACCGGGAGCCTACAGCATCGTGAATCTTGTACCTTTCCCTTTAATCTTCTTTCTTTCCTCTGCGAGACTTTATGGTCGCCGATACGCAATGTACTGCCGGCTAATACATTATCTCTCTCTCTTTCTCCCTCTTTCTCCTCGCAGAGAGCGTGGATCGCATGTCTATGTGCTTCCACCGCAGTCTGCCGCTCCGGTCGAGAACACGGGGACTCAAGTTTGAGTCAGCGTCTTCTCGCTGTCGCACACACGTCTATCGTGTGGCACACGCGCGCGTCAACATTGGAAAATAAGTGAAACGCGACGCGCGAAGAAAAGAAGGGCCGGCGCGGCGGCCTAACGAGGCCGTAGTCCCTTGTTTGTCGGAAAACTTGAGGTTCGTTCCTACGCGTCTGCCTCCCGTACTCCAAGAGCTTCCCACGAGACGAGCCTCCCCACTTTACGCGTACTGACCTCGCTACGCGAAACATTTTTAACGATAGCACTCACCTTGGACCGCAGAACCGAGCTAAAGAGATAGGCCGGAAGGAATTATTGCTGGGGATTCAGGAGCAGGAATTATTCCAGCGATAAGTATGCTTCGAACTAATGGAAATGTCCCTGCTTTCGATGAATTTTCTTGTCTTCGTACAAGGTGGTGAAAACGAGGATATCCTATGATTCACAAATTGTCAAGCTCGGATCTCGACGAAGATAATAAGTGAGATATTTAACGCGATGCTCGAGATAAGATCTCGACGAGAAGCACGACATAACGCTCGCTATTTGCGTTATCTCGCGAACTTATGCCAGTCGAGGCCAATTACACGAGCGACGTGTGAAAGCTTTTTCACGTCCTCGTTGTTATACGTGACTTCGCGTCTTTGGACTTAATCTTTTAACGCTTTCTTCTTCACCTGCAGCCATCATTTTGATGGCAGCCGAATGTTTGAGCATTTTTTAACTGTAATAAATCCGCCGATAAGTAATTACAGTTCTGGATTTTTTCTTCTCGGCCGGAGCGTGATAAGAGTTTGGTACATGAAATCACAGAGAATGCAACGGAGAAGCAAGATTGACGGGAAGGTTACACCGTTAATTAGCGGCTCGGCCGAACATTTTGGTGGATAGATAAGAACGTATTTACTGCCCTCGGCAGTTCGCGAGGCTAACCACTGCTCCTCGGTTCCGACCTCGACCGTATCTCGGCTCTGCTGACCCAAGAAATGGATAAAACGAGCTCCAAGTTTGAATAGTTGAATAATTCGACGCCGGGCTGGAATTCATTCCGGCGATATTTGTTTTCCGATGCAATATTTCGCTCCAACTTTAAATTCACGGCTCAAGCCTGAATCGCGAATACTCTCGAATGAGAGAGCGACGAAGTATTTCCAGAACTCGCTTAAAATATTCCACATTCGAGAGATTTACGTGAAACTTTATTTTCCAAGGTAAAGAATGAATGACTGTCTTCGCACTTGAAACGCACTCAAGGATTAGGCTTTAGAGCTCGCATATATGTATTTTAAGTCATTATACAGCACACGTCATAACTTTGTCCAAAGTTTGTAAAGACGAACTGTCCGTGAGACGAAACTTCCTGATTTGACGACGTGTCTTCGAGGCACCGCGTATCGTCGTCCTGCTTGTGGAAACTTGGTAGCTACAGGCGTACACTCGAGCCTCCTCAGAAGTACCGCAGACACTTTGGATACATAGGGATGTTACAGCATTCTCTGCTCTGAGATAACTCGTAAGCGAGACCTGATGAACCCTATTGCATAACAAAGCGTCATCCATACGCTCATAACTATCAACGACGTTAACTGTTCTAGAATTCCGTACAACCTAGCGTGTAATGGAGCAAGGCCATACGATACCATCGTCATCTTACCCTGAATTTGTCGCATTTCGTGCATTTTTTTCATCTGTGCATGTCTATTTTCACCGTTAACTATTTTTGCACACAATTGTATAGGCCCACACTTTCATACGCAGAAAACGTGTGGAATATTTGATCAACTTGACCAAATAAATGTTGAAAAGTCAACCAATTTGAGAATTGTGACTTTGCTCGTGAGTCGTGTTCTCGAGTTGTGAATTTTGAGGATCATTTCCTTCTCTCCCGCAGAGAAACTGGAGATGCAATCACTTGAAGTCATCGTGGTATCAAAGCTTCGATAATTTTTTATTCGTCGAGTGAGTGGATATTCCGTGCATTTTTCTCCCAGATTTCGGCAATTCTGAAGAGTGCAATCGAATGATATAATCAATCATGAAGAATTGTTTGACATCGTTTGAATTTATGATTCGAAAAATTGAATGTTTGTTGGGATTCTGGAGATTCCGATAGGGGTATCATCTGTTCGATATAATTTTTCAAGATTTTCAACTTTTGTACTTTTGAAAATGAAACCCTGATATATACATCAGCTTCTTTTATGTATGAAATCTGCAAATAATTTTTCAAAGCAATAAAGACATGCCCTGCACTCAAATCTCTGTCTGATCGCGTCCACGAAGACGTTTTCCGACCTCGATCGGATTGTGGATTTTCAACAAGTAAAACACGGATTAGTCCAAAGTACAAGCTACAAAATGCAACCTTCGCAAATCTGACAATAAACTTTATTTTCTGTGATTTTTCTTGCCCCTGCTTCTGGATAGCCCATATTTATTGACTAGTCTGAAAAAATAAGCAGGAAAGAAACACTTTGTCCCAAAGTGCTCCGCTATCTCCTAAATTCACAACCTTTCATACATAAAATGTTGTTGAAGGAGTTACAAAAATTCCAAGCCCATATGCTTCTGCCCAAGGACATTCAGGACAAGTCTTAAAAGGGATCTGTGAGTGGCTGAAAAAAAGTTAGGTTCCATTCGAGGATTACATCGAACTCATAGCTGATTCAATTACAGCAAAAGCTGTTGCTCCCTCCTTTGAATTTGGATTTAAAACATACTTGTTACATCTTTGTCCATCTTTTTAGTTGCCAATTGTATTAAAAATTAGTAATGAAACTCCATAATTTTTGCATATTTTGAATTTAACTGAATGTTTCGAATTATGAGAATATTTTTATATAAAATTAAACCTATATTCTAAACACCTAACCCAAGACATTTCAGGGCATTGACTATAGCCCCAAAGCCTCCGTAGCAAGATCGCGGATTAGCCATCCGGTAATAGATAAGTTCCTTCATTTCGCAACTGCTCCTTCGACTCGTGCGCTCATACATTAAGCCTCGTGCCCGCGCTTCATTACGATGTCCTCCAAGTATATTAAGAAAATCCCCCGGTAGATAGCAAGCTTCGCTTATGCGCGTTCAAAACTCGTGGGAAGAATAGAGAAGCTTACGCCGCGATGTTGCGGATTGACGTGATAAATGAGTCGGGAGTTATTAATCGCAGACTCCATTAACTGATGAACCCCTTTTTCGCTTTGCTTCATACTTTCCAGACTCCTTGGAATAAGAGTTTACTGTCTCGAGTAAAAAGAAAGCAAATAAAGAATTCCCGTAACAACTAATCGAGTTGTTTCGAAGCCTTATTTGAACACTTCGGGCTTTGAGGATGTTTAATGATGTTGGACGGAAGTTGGATTTAAAAAAAATTCACCCGGGAAGATTTGAATACAGCCGAGATCACGTTTGAGTCATTGAAACTTTTCCGTTTGTTGGGGCCAAACTTTTCGTTCCACTGCGAAGCAAACTTTACATTCTTCGGCTACTTCGAGTTACGGATCAACGGGAAAGTCAATCGGGCGATCAAGAAAGAATTACGAGCAACCATGAGATTATCCGCAGTTTCTTTTACTCGCTACGAACTTGTTCGCCGTCTTTTATCCCAAATTTCGGAATTTGTACTTCAATAATGAGGTTTTACTGCAATTCACAAAGTAATCCGTTGAATTCTTCGCCCATTTAAGCTTAAGCCGCAGACAATGTGTAGGCTGCTACTGTGCCACTGCATCCGCTTGTTTCGTGCTTCGCATTACAAAGGTACGCGCGAAGGTCGATCGCAGTCTCCCTCCGAGTATGTACAAATTATTTTTCCGCGGGACGATTGCCTTCTACGTCTAAGAACACGAGCCAAAGACAGAAGAGCAACGAAACTAAATTAATGAGTCGATTTTTCATGTTCCTCTTGCGGTATTTTTCGCCAAGAATGGAATGTCCCTTCTTTGGAAGAAACTTTCGCGTACGTGCTTATGTCGACTTATATGCAGCGACTGATCCCATTAAGTAGGCCATGACCATCCGGAAACGCTTCGGAGATGGCGTCCGAATTTTCTACCGCTTCGGCGTGGATTACTGCTCAATTTCGCGAGATTCTCCAAGCGATTAAGGTCGCCGTTTAATTGATATACAAGCCGCGGGGCTATCCGTGCTTGTAATTTCATAAAATCGTCGACGTCTTTCTCGACATCGTCGCTCTTCTGCTCTTCTCATCAGCGACCCGCCGAACTCTATCGAACGCAATTATTTCTGGAAAGTGACGAAATCATAATTACCGAATGGTAATTTCGCAGCGCCTCGTAAAGCGATTCTTCGCCGGCAAAAAAGTTGATATTGTTCGAAATAACCGGCTTCGGAGCAGAAAATAATTAATTTTCTTATTAACGGGTTGAAAAATTCAATGTTTTAACCTATCTTCATCGGTAAAAAAAGCGATAAAAGAATTTGTCAAAGTGAATTAGTGGGGCCAGATAATAAGTCGATGAGAATAAGTTATTTATTGATAAGTCTTTGGACCTTCCAGGGTAGGGCACAGGTCAATGTAGCCCGGCCAATGGGAAGAGAAGAAGAAGGAGGCTGCCTGAGAAATCGAGAAATGCAGTAGGTACGAAGGTGTCATTAATTTGGCACCGTTGCGAAGGCTCACCCACGGCCAAATTCCCTCCCTGTGGAAATTCTGTAACTGTGCTCGCCGTAATCATATTATTTCAATCTTCACAAGGTAAATCGATGAACGACTGAAAACTTATTGAAAATCATTCCAAACGTTTCTACTTCGTTCATATTTGTTTTATTTCAATGAGCCCAAAAAACATTCGACGAAGACTCGATTTTTTGTAAATACGTTCGGCCAAATTTTAGTGGGTTGACAATTTTGATAAGAGCCGAAAATTATGTGAGAGTAGGAAAAAAAATGAATTATGAGAAGCATTATAGAGGTCGGGGGAAAAAACGAGCGGAACGGAGCAAGGAGAAGGCGTGGAAAGCGAGGAAACTGGGAAAAGAAAAATAAAGAGTTATTGAAGAGAGAACAAAAGCGAGGTGGGTAAAATTCTAATACCAGTTAATGCATGGATTTGTTTTGAGAGACTAATGGATGGAAAATATCGAGGAAAATAAAATAAAATGCAATATTTATGAAAATGAATTACAACTTTTCAAGTTTTACATCAATCGCAAACGTGCTAACACCAGACACATGAGGAACTGCGATACAATACATATCTTGAACAAAAATCGAAAAGCATGGACAACCAGGCATACCTTAAATATGATGCGCTGTTGAGTAGCCAGCAATAACAACACAATCTAACACAACAACCACGCGACGACCACCGAT
>JABFQM010003565.1:0-11423 GCA_022816865.1 Zelostemma sp. ZL-2020
AATTATTTTAGTGGTTTACTGAAAAGTGTTTTTCAACACTTTTTACATTGGCATAGAAATGAAACGCGATCCTCATGTTGGCTTTTTGCAAGACAATTGTTGCTTCAACGGTTCTTCATTTGATTCTGTATACAAATGTGTGAGTGACAGCACAAATTATGACTTTTCAGACAATCCAGTCTTTGAAATACACGAACTTGATTTCAAGCGTATCAAAGACGTATCGTCAATAACATTTGAACAAGAATTTTATCCGACATCAGAAAATCGATGTGTGGAAATTGTGATGCACATTATATCAGCGAGTTTGAACGAATCGATCATCCAAAGTGAAGGTGACTCAAAAACTTTTACGTTGTTTGGCGCGAATGTGTGCATGTCAGCGGTCTTAATCCAAGTAATTTGGAATGCAATCTTAATAGTTCTGTACTGCTCATTACTAGAACTCAGAAAAGGTGTTTTTAATAGAGCGCTCCTCCGCCACTACGTAGAATCGGCTATTTTACCATGTATACCGGGGTTATTAATTATATGTGATGCATGTAAATATCGAATAAGCGATACAACTGTAAGAATAGTGTTGTTGGCAGCGCAATTCTTGACTCACTCAACAATCTTCTGGCTGAACATCGTGTGCTTCGACATGACTATGAGCATCACTAAATTTCATTGCAGGGCCCCTGCATCTTCAAAAAATGCCAACCGCGATGATGAAAATCGCAAGCTTTTCATTTATAGCATATACGTATGGGGCGGTGCTTCTATTCCAACTATAATGGCAGCTATTTTTGAATTTTGGCCGGGACTTCCAAGTGACTTTATGTTTAAGGTCAATTTCCCGGATTATAGAAAAGGTCGCAACATCATATTTTTCTTATACTTCATTCTGGTGCCGATTATCACCCTTTTTGTAAATAATGTGCTATTCATTTTCACGAGCTACAAAATTGTCACTATATGTCGCAGCACGAAGATTGCGACCGAAAATCAAAAGAAAAAGATAAAAAGAAAGTATTTAATGTTCGTAAAGCTCTACGTATTGATGGGTGCGCCATGGCTTTTCGGCTATATACTATTTTTCCTCGGCAATATGTGGCTATTCAGGATTTGTAGAGTTGTACAAAATCTGTTATGGTTGTTAAATTTACTGAGCGACCGAAGTTTTAATCAGTTTTGCAAAAGAAATATGGACATCACCGAGGCTTAGAGAATATAAATTGGAAGACGTGGAAGTTAAGATCGTGTATACATGCGCTGAGGTTGAAATAATTGCAATTATTGTGTGAACATAAGCAGTTTCCGCAATAAATATTTTAATTGTTAATTAAGTTGAGAGAACTATAACAGTGTTCATCATATAATGGTACTATTTGTTACTCAAAAGTAGCATATACCTAGTATTTGGTTAAAATGCACTATCATTAATCACGATTGCGAGCGAACATTATTGATGATATTGTTGAAGATATGTTACATATTCGTCTACTAAGGAGTACAGCTTGTGATTGTTTATTGCAATCTCTTGAAAGGATGAACATTTAGGATCCGTCTTACAAATTTTATGAAAGAGTGTCATAACTGAATGAATTATATGAACGATTTTACTATGTCAGGTGAAACAAGAGGGCGAGTAATTGTATTTTATGCAATTCGTATATTATGTTATATGATAGTTTTCATCCGAAGAAAAGAGCGTGCTCTTCTTTGTTTGCGATCCTGTCAAACAATTGGAAATATGTTTCTCGTAAAAGTACATTCCACTCTATAATGTTAATATTTCATAATCAGTTAAGTGTCGAGCAAGTCGTGTCAGTTATTCTGATCACCTCATCATTGCGATTCAGCAACGTTATTAAGACTATTTCCCGAACTGTGACACTCGAGAGAACTGTGCTGCACGGTCAATTCTTGAGGCAATGAGTGTCCGGTTCGTTAACTTAAGGAGTGCATAGCGTCAGTACACGAATTCTCCAGCCGTTTTGATAGGACCAGTCTGCCCGATACATTATGGACTTTGCCAATTGAACTTCTGCTCAGCGTAATCTTCAACATCCGATAAAAGTAGCATCCGTCATCCAACTACACGTCTCGAGCACAAAGCGACTTGTCGCAGTTTTGTTTATAGTATGTGTGATTTAGGAACTTGGCTGCTCACATTGTGTCACAAATGTATGTCTTTTGTGTCTCGAATTAAATATTGTGTAAGATTGTATGCATTTGGGCATCTTAAAAATAGTTGAAAACATAAGTGCCGTAACTTATCATACACATTTTTAATCTGTATCGATTCGTGCGCACGGCCGAAGCTGACTTAATTTATGTAACTAAGTATTTTGAAAAATGAAATATTGTGTTACCATTTTGCTGATGGAGAAAAAAAAGTTGCTATAATTGGAAGGACTTTTATGTATAAGGAAATTCACAGAATTTGTTGAAGTACGAGAATAACGACAAAAAATTAGAAAAATCGGTTAAAAAGAACTTGTTTCTGTTCCTGAAGCTAAATTTTTCGATATAGAAGTGACTTCCTTAGGCTAAGTACTTGCTCTCGTGAACAGTTTGTTCTTTATGAGGATTTGCGTCTTCTCTGGAAAGGTACTTTAGTTTTTAATTTTACTGTTCGACCAATTCACTGTTATTTTATTATGTTTCTTTTTTTTTAACGAGTCTTATTATTATAGTACATATTGCATGTATTCTTGTATTTCTAAAACCAATCGATGGTGTAAATGAATATTCACTTACTTACTGTCCAACCGAAATTATCATTAAAATACAGATTAAAATATGTTTTACGACAGAAAAGTAAATAGAAACTGAAAGATGCACGAGTGGAGTTGATGTTTACCTTACACTTGAATTATCAGTCATTGTTCTTGAAGTCAAGATATTCAAATCATTCGTTGATAAAAAACGATAATTTAAAAATTTCGATTCAACAGTTTGTAAATTTGCATGATTTCCCTGCAATGCAGCATTCTTCATATTTGTTGCAAGGAACAACGAACGTATAGCTAGGTTTCGTGTTCATGACTGTGATAAAAATTGAGTAATTTGTTCACCCAAAAATAACTGCATCGAATAAATGCCGAATACTACACATTTCTCAATTGAATTATTCCAAAAGCACGATTCATGGCTATCCCCTCACATGTATTCCCTCAGGATACAATGAAAGGAAAGGACAGGTAAACAAATGGAACTAGTTAATATAGTTATCTCTGAATTTTGTAGACTCCATTCAATTCAGAAGTCTATCAGTACCTTGCTGAAGCGTATCTTGCGAGAATTTAACATTACCACAAAAATCAAACTGAAACCTGATATAAACTTTTTGCCAGATAAATGTTGTGACATTTATTATTCTTTCAATAAAAAAGTGAGAAAGAACTAATATTGACTTTTTACAAGATAAATGTTGCTACATTATCTGTATATCATAATAGGACCATGTTAATTTTTTGAGTGCTGAAAAACATGAAGAAAAAAGTTGCGAGGTATTCCAGTTTAGAGTTGTCGACATCCCATTCCATACTGGGGTTTTAGAGCTTATTTAATTTTTTCACGCTCAATACAGCGCCAGTAACAATTTTTCATGCATTATTGCGCAGTACTCTTTTGTTGGGAAAGAAGTTTCAGTTTAACTTATACGTTTTAGTTCATCCAAGCGCACCAGTTTTTGTAAAATTTAAAAGCGTTTTTAATAGTATACAATACACATGGCAAATTCAATAGTTTTCTGGCTGAACGTCGTTCGCGTCGACATGACAATCGTCAAAAATATGATGCTTTTCGTAGTTGGCAGATGAATCCACACTTTTTGGTGTTGGTTGCTTTTACTGTGCCACCAAAGTTTCAATCGTGTCAAAAAAAAAGCATAGTAGGAACGAAAAAGTGTAAATTATGTTTACAAGTGATATAATCTAATTATTTTTCATTTCTGTTAAGGCCATAATATTGAAATATTTTTGTGCTACGGAATAGTTTTTACGTATTTTTGGTGTATTCACGTCAAACAAGTGTAAAGAATATGTAGTCTATACATATTAAAATATAAAATCTAAGCTAAGCGACTTCAAACCCACGGACGTATTTGATTGATCATTATTCGTTTCCATTTTATGTCTTGTCCTATCGACACACCATATAAATGCAACGCTCACGAAATAATCGGAGTATTGAAGTAAATTCAGGCGTTTCCAATTTATTATTAAATTGTGTTATAACTGAATTGTTTTTCTTTTCATAATTAAAATGATTAAAATACGGACTACAGATTGCGTCACAATAACAACCCCTAAATCATTAATTACTTCGTTATTCATTATGATCTGTTATGATATATTTTTAATCTACAGAAAAAAGCCGAAGCTACTTTGTTTACGACTCAACCAGAAGATACAAATTATTTTTGTGCCTAATATACATTCCCCCCAAATACATTTTGGAAATAGACTTGATAAGGTTCTTAACAATAGTCGCTTTTGAATCAACGGAGAGTGCGTTTTGTTTCAAATTATTTCAGTGTTTTACTGAAAAGTTGTTTGCACCGACTTTTACATTGGCATAGAAATGGAACGCGATCCTCATGTTGACTATTTGCAAGACAATTGTTGCTTCAACGGTTCTTCATTTGATTCTGTATACAAATGTGTGAGTGACAGCACAAATTATGACTTTTCAGACAATCCAGTCTTTGAAATACATGAACTTGATTTTGAGCGTATCAACGACACATCGGTAATAGCATTTGGACAAGAATTTTATCCGACATCAGAAAATCGATGCGTAAAAATTGTGATGCACATTTTAACAGTGAGTTTGAACAATTCGAACGTCCGAAGTGAAGGTGACTCGGAAACTTTTACAATGTTTGGCATGACACCGTACTTGTCGTCGATCTTGACCCAAATTATTTTATGTGCAATCTTTATAGTACTGTATTGCTCATTACTAGAACTCAGAAAAGGTGTTTTTAATAGAGCGCTCCTCCGCCACTACGTGGAATCGGCTATTTTCGCATCTTTAGCAGGGTTATTAATTATATTTGATATTTTTAAATATCCAGTGAGCGATACAACTGTAAGAATAATTTTTTTGGCAATGCAATTCTTGACGCATTCATCAATCTTCTGGCTAAACGTCGCTTGCGTCGACATGACCATGGGCATCACCAAATTCAATCGCAGGGCCCCTGCATCTTCAAAAAATGCCGACCGCGATGATGAAAATCGTAAGCTTTTCATTTATAGCATATACGTATGGGGAGGTGCTTCTATTCCAACTATAATGGCAGCTATTTTTGAATTTTGGCCAGGACTTCCAAGTGACTTTATGTTTAAGGTCAATTTTCCGGATTATAAAAAAGGCCGCAACATTGTAGTTTTCTTATACTTCTTTTTGGTACCGATGGTCACTCTTTTTGTAAATAATGTGCTATTCATTTTTACGAGCTACAAAATCGTCACTATATGTCGCAGCACGAAGATTGCGACCAAAAATCAAAAGAAAAAGATAAAAAGAAAGTATTTAATGTTCGTAAAGCTCTACGTATTGATGGGTGCACCTTGGCTTTTCAGCTACGTACTACTTTTCATGGGCAATATGTCGCTATTCAGGATTTGTAGACTTGTACAAAATCTGTTATGGTTGTTACATTTACTGAGCAACCGAAGTTTTAGTCAGATTTGCAAAAGAAATATGGACATCACCGAGGCTTAGAGAATATAAATTGGATGACGTGAAAGTAAAGATCAAATATACATGCGCTAAGGTTGAAATAATTTCAATTATTGTGTGAACATAAGCAGTTCACGCAATAAATATTTCAATTGTTAATTAAGTTGATAGAATTATTACAGTGTTTGTCATATAATGGTACTATATGTTACTTAAAAGTAGCATATACCTAGTATTTGATTAAAATGCACTATCATTAATCACGATTGCGAGCGAACATTATTGATGATATTGTTGAAGATATGTTACATACTCGTCTACTAAGGAGTACAGCTTGTGATTGTTTATGGCAATCTCCTGAAAGGATGGACATTTAGGATCCGTCTTTCATATTTTATAAAATAGTGTTGTGACCGAATCAATTATATAAATGATTTTACTTTGTCGGGTGAAACAAGAGAGCGAATGATCAAATGTTATGCCGTTTGTATGTTATGTTATGCGATATTTTTCATTCGAAGAAAAAAGCGCGCTCTTCTTTGTTCACGATCCTGTCAAATCATTCAAAGTAGGTTTCTCCTGAATGTACATTTTACTCTATGAAGTTAATATTTCACAATCATCCCAGTGTTGAGCAAGTCGTGTCATTTATTCCGATTACCTTCTTATTGCGATTCAGCGACGTCATTGAGACTATTTTTCGGACTGTGACACTCGAGAGAACTGTGCAGCACGGTCAATTCTTAAGGAGACAAGTGTTCGTTTCATTAACGTAAGGAGTGCATAGCGCCAGTACACGAATTCTCCAGCCGTTTTCATAGGATCAGTCTGCCCGATACATTTTGGACTTTGCCAACTGAACTTCTGCTCAGCGTAATCTTCAACATTCGATAGAAGTAGCATACGTCATCCAACTTCACATCTCGAGCACAAAGCGACTTACAGTTTGTCGCAGTTTTGTTCATATTATGTGTGATATAGGAAGTTTGCTGCTTACATTGTGTCACAATCGTATGTCTTATGTGTCTCGAATCTAATATTGTGTAAGATTGTATGCATTTAGGCAATTCCAAAATGTTAAGACATAAGTAGTGTCGTAACTCATCATACAAATTATTAATCTATATCGATTCGTGCGTATGGCCGAAGCCGACTTAATTTATGTGATTAAGTATTTTGAAAAATAAAATATTGTGTACCATTTTGCTGATGAAACAAAAGGTGCAATAATTGAAAGGACTTTTATGGTAGACGAATAAGGAAATTTGAAGAGTTTTCGAAAGTACGCGAATAACGACACAAAATTAGAAAAATCGGTAGGAAAAGAACTTTTTTCTGTTCCTAAAGCTAAATTCTTCGATGGGACTAGCTTTCTTAGGCTGAGTACTCGCTCTCGTGAACTCTTTGATCTTTATGAGCATTTGCGTCTTCTCTGAAAAGGTACTTTGGTTTTTAATTTTACTGTCCGACCGATCCACTGTTGTTTTATCATGTTTCTTATCTTTTTAACGAGTCTCTTTATTACAGTACATATTACATGAATTTTTGTATTTCAAAAACCTATCGATAATGTGAATAAATATTCACTGAATTACAATCCAACCGAAATTTTCCTAAAAATGTCAGATTAAATGTGTTTTACGACAGAAAAGTAGATGAAAACTGAAAGACGCACCAGTGGAGGTGATGTTCACGTTACACTCGAATTATCAATCATTGATTCCGAAATCAAGATATTCAAATCATTTGTGGCTGAAAAACGATAATTAAAAATTTTTGATTCAACAGTTTGTAAATTTGCAAGATTTCTCTGCACCGCAGCAATCTTCATATTTGTTCCAAGGAACAACGAACGTATAACTAGGTTTCATGTTTATAACTGTGATCAAAATCAAGTAATTCGTTTACCCAAAAATAACTAGGTCGTATTGATGCCAAATAGTACACATGTCTCTATTGAATTTATAAAGGAGCACGATTTATGGATGTCCCTCGCTGGTATTCCCTTAGGATACATTAAGAGGAAAGGACAGGTGAACAAATTGAACTAAATGCCCTCAATTTTTCGAGTGCTGAAAAACATAAAGAAAAAAGTTGCCAGATATTCCAATTTAAAGATATTTCGCACTTTTTTGTGTTTGTTGCTTTTACTGTGCCACCGAAGTTTTAATCATGTCAAAAAAAAGCATAGTGGGAACGTTAAAGTGCGTCTTGTGCTTACAAGTGTTACAATCTAATTATTTTTCTTCTCTTTTAAGGCCACAATATTGAAATATTTTTTTGCTTCGGAATAGTTCTAACTGATTTTTAGTGCATCGACGTCAGATAAGTGTGGAGAATATGTATAGAGTCCATACGTATACAAACATAAAATCTAAGCTGAGAGTTTCTAAACCCCCGGACATATTTGATTGATCATTATTCGTTTTCATTGTATGTCTTGACCCATCGACACGTTATATAGATGCAACGCTCACGAAATGATCGGAGTATTAAAATAAATTCAGGCGTTACCAATTTATTATAAAATTGTGGTATAATTAAATTGTTTGTTTTTTTTTAATTTGAATAATTAAAATACTGGCTGACGATTGCGTCAAAATGACAGCCCTTCGATCATTAGTTACTCTGTTATTTATTATGATCTGTTATGATATATTTTTAATCCACAGAAATAGGCCTGATCGAATTTGTTAACGATTCCATCAAATGATACAAATTATTTTTTTGCTTAATTAATATTTCCCCAAAACACGGTATTTTGGAAATAGAATTGATAAGGTACTTGTTAATAGTCGCTCGAGATCTTGAACAAACAGAGAGTGCGTTTCGTTTCGAATTATTTTAGTGTTTTACTGAAAAGTGTTTTGCAACAATTTTTACATTGGCATAGAAATGAAACGCGATCCTCATGTTGGCTTTTTGCAAAACAATTGTTGCTTCAATGATTCTTCATTTGATTCTGTATACAAATGTGTGAGTGAAAGCATAAATTATGACTTTTCAGACAATCCTGTCTTTGAAATACATGAACTTGATTTCAAGCGTATCAAAGATGTATCGTCAATAACATTTGAACAAGAATTTTATCCGACATCAGAAAATCGATGTGTGGAAACTGTGATGCACATTATAACAGCGAGTTTGAACGATTCGACCATCCAAAGTGAAGGTGACTCGAAAACTTATACACTGTTCGGCGCGGATATATCCTTGTCGGCGAACTCGGCCCATGTGATTTTAAATGTAATCTTCATAGTTCTGTATTGCTCAGTACTAGAACTCAAAAAAGGTGTTTTTAATCGAGCGCTCCTCCGCCACTATGTAGAAGCGATTTGTTTGTCACTTTCAATAATGTTGTTAATAATATGTGATATCTGTAAATATCAAATGAGCGATACAACTGTAAGAATAGTGTTGTTGGCAGCGCAATTCTTGACTCATTCGACAATCTTCTGGTTAAACATCGTTTGCTTCGACATGACTATAAGTATCACCAAATTTCATTGCAGGGCTCCTGCATCTTCAAAAAATGCCGATCGCGATGAAGAAAATCGTAAACTTCTCATTTATAGCATATTCGTATGGGGCGGTGCTTCTATTCCAACTATGATGACAGCTATTTTTGAATTTTGGCCAGGACTTCCAAGTGACTTTATGTTTAAGGTCAATTTTCCGGATTATAGAAAAGGTCGCAAAATTATATTTTTCTTTTACTTCCATCTGATACCGATTATCACCCTTTTTCTAAATAATGTGCTATTCATTTTTACGAGCTACAAAATTGTCACTATATGTCGCAGCACGAAGATTGCGACCAAAAATCAAAAGAAAAAGATAAAAAGACAGTATTTATTGTTCGTAAAGCTTTACGTGTTGATGGGTGCACCATGGCTCTTCGGCTACGTATTACTTTTTATGGGCAGCACATTGCTATTTAGGATTTGTAGAATGCTACAAAGTCTGTTATGGTTATTAAATTTACTGAGCAACCGAAGTTTTAATCAGATTTGCAGAAGAAATATGGACATCACCGAGGCTTAGAGAATATAAATTGGAAGACGTCAAAGTGAAGATCTTGTATACGTGCGCTAAGGTTGTAATATTTTTAATTATTGCGGAAACATAAGCAGTCCACGCAATATATGTCTTTCTTGTTAATTAAGTTAAGAGAACTATTACAGTGTTCGTCACATAATAGTGCTATATGTTACTCATCTTTGTTACTTCTTTGATCACGATCATGTCAAATATTTCGAAATATTTTTTTCCTGAATGTACAATTTACGCTATGATGATGATATCTTACAATCATTCTAGTGTCGAGCAAGTTGTGTTATTCATTCCGATTAATTCGTCATTGCGATTTAGCGACGTCATTAAGACTATTTTCCGAACTATGACACTCGAGAGAACTGTGCTGCACGGTCAATTCTTCCAAAGCCAAGAAGATGAGTCTTCGTTTCAGTACACGAATTTTCCAGCCGTTTTCATAGGACTGGTCTGCCCGATACATTTTGGTCTTCGCCACCCGAACTTCTGCTCAGCCTGATCTTCAACACTCGATAAAAGTAGCATACGTCATCCAACTTCAAGTCTCAAGCACAAAGGGACTCATAGATGATGTTCACTTGAATTATCGATCATTGTTTTCGAATTTAAGATAAATAAATCATTTGTTGCTGAAAAACGATAATTCAAACATTTTGATTCAACAGTTTGTATATTTGCATGATTTCTCTGCACTGCAGCATTTTTCATATTTGTTGCAAGGAATAACGAATGTATAGCTAGGTTCCATGTTCATGACTGTGATCATGATTTTAGTAATTTGTTTACCCTGAACTTTAAAAGCCAGATGAAGAACCTAAAGGCTCATGCAGCCGGAAAAGCATCAGCCCGGTACAAGAAGTGAATTTAAATCGACGGCAACGAAGAAGAAATCAGTTAAATCTTCACAGGCATCTTGACGATCATGTAAAAGAGCCTGACAAGAGTTCCGTTCCTAAAGATTGCTATTGCTTGGAACGCCCACGGCGTCGACGAGTCTTCACGAAATCGCAGAGATTTTGCTCGATTTCTCGACACCCAAGGAAACGTTGCCAGGGAATCCAGTTGAGAATCCCGCCACCGCCCCCGCTGAAGCTCCCTGGCTATAATGAGGATAACATGGATATAATGACCTCGATGGAACCTAAAGTACGGGATTCCCTTTTTTCCCCGAGCGAAAACAGCCAATGAGAGTCGCGGAGGAAGAAGATACCACGATTTCGATCCATAGATCGAAAATGATCGATGCTTTGATACCATGCGATAACTTCAAGTGGTTACATCTCTCTCTATGAATCAAAACACTATCGTTCTGTACTCAAACATGACTCGGATTGTCGAGAACGTCTAAAAATGTTCTTTTATAAAATAAAACATTCATCCAATCGAAGTATCGACCAAGCCGTATCAAGAAGCCGCGATAGAGCCGCAGGATGCGGCATGGACCATGCGCCGCAGCTTATAAGGCAGTCGATCGTTGAACTCCGCTGAACAACGCCGGTCTTCCTTTCAAGCTCGAGAAAAGGTTTTTTTTGATTCGCGTTAATTATTCAAGTAAGTCGACAGTTTGAATGAATAATAAAGTGGAACCTGCAATCAAGAGTTCAAAATAACAAACATTCGAATCGCTATAAAAGTTCGGGCCTTGATTCAAAGAGAAATCGATGACGAATCGACGATTCTATGGAGTACAT
>JABFQM010003566.1:0-11422 GCA_022816865.1 Zelostemma sp. ZL-2020
TAGTCCGAACCAACTCGGCGGTTTTCCTATTTTTTACTTGTTCACCTTTCGGTGCTCGGATGCGAATGTCGCGAGGATCCTCGAAATCGTTCGAGGTCCTCTCGGCGAAGCTGGAAAAACTTACGCCTATTTTTCCCTTTGACCTATGATCGCATCGAGGGCGTGAGTATCGAGGTTGTTGTTTTTAACGGAAATTCCTAGACAGATTCCGTTCTCGAACACAGTTAATTTGAGTGACGGGTCGAGATAAGAAGACGGTCGAGGAGAAATCGGCACAATAGATATTTTTTACAAGGAGAAAGTTGCTGAAGGACAGGGATGATTTAGGGCTACGGAATGTTCGTGGGAAATTTTCCTAAAGACAAATAACGAATTTTGTTTTACTTAAATCTATTTTTCTCGACGTTACATAAGATACATATTCAATGGCTCAAATTCATCATGTAAGTTGCACTTCAGTTTTCGTACTTCAATATCAGATGCGTTAAGATTCAATGTACCTTCATTAGTTGCACTATCGCTATCGCAGATATATTTGAAAAATCTGATACGATTATCTAAAAGTTGCAATGTTAAACAGTTGCTGTTATCTTGTATGGGACTATTCAGAATTTTTGGAATCTCGTATCGAGAAATTCCTTCCAACAAGTCATGCATTACGTCGGAGTATAAACTATCTAAAATATGAGAATATTTTGTTGAATGAAAAAAATTCTCGTCATTAACTTCATGTCCTTTCTTTGAAACATTTTCCCAGTAATTATTTTTTGTTGAAAGCATGCTAATATTCTCCGTTACTTGAAAGCTCATATCATTTCTATAGCAACGGCAAAACCGATAATAACGGTTCGATGAAAAACTGATGTGCACTCTGCACATTTCATTCATAAACAAATTGTCACCTGTCATCAATGCAAAGGCGAAATGAACTCGCTTCAAGCCTTCTTGAGTTAATACATCGATGCCTTCGCTTTCAAGGTACATTAATTCATTTTTCAAAGTTCTACGCGGCTTAAAATTTGATCTGTCCGTAGTATTATGGAGCTGTGCCAGCAGTATGTTTCCAGTCATTGATGCGTATTCTGGAGGAATCGCAGCAATTTGACAATATATACTGCTCCTAATTTATTTACCGTGGCGTGGGAACCTAAGGGATTATTAATTTCAAAGTCGTCGCAAAATAATTTCAGTGGCAAAACAAACTTTCCTTTAAAATCTGTTTCAATGTCTCTCCATAATTCACTGCCAATGAAAGATGTAATTTCTGTGGAAGGTTTACTTTGTTCTGATTGTTTTTATCATTGTATGGTATCAAACACATCAGGCAACTCTAAAAAGTGCTCTAAACTTTTTCTTATCGGTGTAAGCTGTCCAGTTGCATTTTGCACATCTGAAACTGTTACACCTTTTTCAAATTTTGGTTCTGTAGATTTATCAATATAAAAAGATTCTGGTCTTATAAGGTGACTGTAGTTTTCCAAGCTCTTCTGGCGCATGTATTCCGTGTTGAAATCGACGATAGGGTTACTTATTATTTCCAATATTTCTAAAATGTCTCTGTAATTGCCATTTTGTTCTCTTGTTTGTTCAAAAATTTCTTTTAAAACTGTAATACCTCATGAATTACACAGTTCGGTAGTGTAAACGGGAAAATAACGCTAACGATTCTGACAAAATATCTATTCATTCTCCGGGAAAATCTGGCCACTGTCGACGCTTCGACCAACAAATCCAGACTGATCTTTTTGGTCTTCGTCTTCTCCAGTTTCTCCCGCTTCCCTTGCTTCGGGCCTTATCTTGGTCCTTCCCAGAATCTAGGAAAAGCTGCCCCGGGAAAAACCCGACGCCCGTAAAAACTCCGCTTACAGTGGACCTCTCTGACCGGTGGTCGTCCTCGACTCACTCTTTTCTTTTCGTAATACGTGGTGCTCTGTAAGGATACCGATGTCGTCAGTTTGTGAAAAGCGTTTAGCTTTTCACAAAAAGGTAATGAAATGAGAATTTATTTGAGCTAGAAAACCTTTGAGCCCCTTTTTGTTGGAAGTCATGACTGGAGTGTTGTCGCTGCGATTTGGAAAATAACGAGAAATTTTTCTACGTTTTAGTAACTTGTGCCACATTTGACACTTGAAGCGGCTAATTCAATTTCAGCGATTCGTTTTCTATTATTGAACGAATCAGCAGATTCGTCCATCGCTGCGGCTTTGCCATCATCAATAACAAGAACACCTTGCTCTTTAAAAAACTTAACATGTGTTTTACGTTTAGCGTCACGAGCAAGAGGGTCCGAACCGCTTGTACACGACAAAGTTTAATGACAAACCGAACAATAAAATACAAACCGATTGCTAGGAACTTGTTGAAGCCACGATTTAAATGCTGCTTTTTCGAGCCATTGGGGCAAAAATTCTTTTTTGCGCAGCGGCTGCTGCTCTACGAGACTTTCGCCCTCATGGTCTCCATCTTCTGCGCGTGAAAACTGTATAATACGTACAAAAAAATTAATCGGGGACGAAAATCGATACGAAACCGTGAATTTCAAGAAAAGAAACGGAATAAGAGAGAGAAAAGGAAATTCGACTGGAAAACATTAATAAAACATCTAGTTCACAGATATTAATTGACGTTACACAACATTGTTGTTAATTGTCAAACATTGCCATAACATTTCCAAAATGGAATGAAACAACGATATGGATTAAATAAAATTGAAAACGTCTTCTCCCTCTTTTCTGTTTATTTTGACAACGATAAAAAGCCATAAACAATAATTTTGTTCAAATATTGTCGCACTCGTATAGCGGTGCTGTACCTAAGTGCTAAGCGCGCGGCGTGGCTACAGTTAGTCTGTTTACTAATCTCCAGACCTTATTTTCATTCATTGATTTCAGCCCTTCGTCATCATCTTCGTTTACCTCATCGTACATGTCCTGTGCGTAGGCATGGATAGCATTTGCGCTCTCTGCCGTGTCCTTCATAATGCTCTCGATGGCTTCGCTTTGCTTTTCCAGCATGTCCATCCTTCTTTTCGCGTCATTCATCAGCTCCGTCTGGTTTTTGAGCATTTCAAGCGTTCGGCTCTCCATCTTCCGCAGTCGCTTGTCTGTTGTTTTTATCAGATTCTCCTGATTTTCTTGGAGTCGTTGCACCGTCTTTACTAACGTCTCTGTTGATGCTGTAGTGCATTTCAGTACGTCTTTCATCGTATCCGCAATTGTTTTGACAAGAGACATCATCTGGAGGTTTGTCTCTGCCTGTTCCGTCGTTCTATACCTGTAATTTTTGACACCGTTTTAGCAGGCTCGTCATTCGTTCTCGTCGTTCGTTCGTCTGATTGCGGATATTGGGGATCATGAGGGAAATATCGTATTTTATTAGGAGATACATATTTTTATACAAAATCTTCCTTTTGAGGTGATCAATCCTCAAAATTCTTGGAGATTCACCTTTGCTCGAGTCTTTGGTGGCTAGCTCCTTTACAGTCGTTTCTCCGTCGTTCTCTTCGTTCCCGTCTGTTTTATTTCCGTCTTTCTCATCGTTCGTTTTTTCTTCAACTGTGTGGGTTTCTCCGCTCGCCTCATCGTATTTGGTTACAAAACGTCATTTTAAGTCGGGGGAGTGATGTTTCACCGATTGAATTTAAAAAAAAACGATTTTCGATCATTTTACGCGAACCGCTATTCTCGTCAAATCACCTATTCCGTCGAGAAATAACACTTGAACTCGATGAAATATATATTTTTTATTGAAGAAAAACAAGACAGCACATCCGATTGTTTCTTGTTTATACGCTTTCACGCGAACAAAAAGCTAAAATTCACGATATTACGCGACCGACGCGGCTGGTGGAGCACGACCTGTCACTTGGTCACTCACACACAGCCGGCATATCACACGAGTCTTCGGCGGGCAAAAGCCGCTAAAGTAAAGTTTAAATTATCGTTTTTCGTTAAAGTGACTTCGAGCGTCAGCCGCTAGGCCGCTGTCGCTCCTCGAATCCTAAACGATAAAAAAAAGGGATAAAAAGTGATGAACAATAATTTCGTTCAAATAGTGTCGAATTCGTACCTATAGCGGTAATGTATCTGAGCGCTGAGCGCGTGGTGCGGCTACCCCGCGCGCCGAGCATTTTTTCAATAAATTGATTTCTCGAAAACTTGCACTTGGATCTATTTGAAATTCATTAAAAAACTTCTTCAAACAATAACGACAAACTCTTTCGATGAAAGTTTCTCCAAACTCCAACCGTTCAAAACTTCTTTCCTGACTGTGTCAGGTTTGCCACATATGAAAGAAAGTTCTCCGGCACCAACTGCCGGAGTTCGGGGAGGGTGAAGAAAGAAGAACTTTGGAGTCGGAACACTTTCTTTATTCTATGGTTCGTTAAACAGTTGCCGGACCAGAGTGGCGGTAGCAGGGCGAATTTCTTCGGTTAGCCAGGACCGGGCAATCTTTGTGGAGGTGCCTCCCGGGACAGTACCAACATTTTGGGGATTCCCCTTCATCGGTCGGCTTCTTGGGCAGAGCCTTCGGTTCTTCCTTCCGTTCGGCTTTCTTGGGGACTGGTAAACGTTCTGCTTTGTCTTCTTCCGCTTCCATTGCCTGGGTAAGGAGCTCCTCGAAGTTTTGGGGACGGCCGATCTGGATGAAGGTAAAGGTGAAGGCCAGAACCTTCAACCCCTTAGTTGCCTCTGGTCGCAGGCGATCAAATATTTGATACTTCTGCTGGAGAAACGGGCCCCACGCTCTTCTTTGCATCTTGTGTCTTGGACCATAAGTTTGCTTCGAGTCGGGTCCTAACGGTGGCGCTGTCGAACTTGTTCAAGAAGAGGTCCTGGAATCTTCCCCAAGTGACGTGTAGTTGGGCATAAACCTTCCACCATTTTTCGGCGTCGTGTTTTAGTCCTTTCTCCATGGTCGTGGTATATTGCTGAGGGTGGATTTTAGCTGCTCGGAAGTATTCCTCGCTGCGTCTCAAGAACACTCTGGGGTTCTCGTGGTCGTAACCGTAGTAGATCGGTTGTGGTGGAAGGGGGACACTTAGGGCCTGGACGAAAGCCATCCAATCGGCCATGCTTATAGGTGTTGCCGCAGGTGCGGGTATGGCGGCTGCTGGTTGGATGCGGGGAAAAAGTCCTGGTCCCGGGTTATTGGCGGGTTGTTCCTGCGGCCCGTCGGGTTGTATGTCGGGTTGTTGGTGCTGTGCGGAATATTCGACTAACACTGTCGGGTTGGGTTCCTCGAGCTGTGGCCGAGGTTCGAGCGGAAGTTGAGCTGGAAACTGCTGGTTATCGCGTCCGATCTGTTGTCGAGGTGCGAACGGGTCTGCGATGTCGTCGACGTTCATTCTGGGGAAGTTGCTGGGCGCCACCGGGTTTTGCCCACTCCCAGAAGTGGTAGAGCGAGTGCGGATGGGGCTCCTGGTTGGTCAGCGAGTGCGTGCTCCGGCTGGAGATCGCTGGGGACTTGGTAAATGTCTCAACATTCCTTCCGTAAGTTCGCGAGGCCTCCTGGATTCCTTTAGAGGTTGGCCCCACGTTGGACGCCAATTGACATGACCCGATCGGAGGGGGGCCAGTCAAGATGGAGTGGCTTAAAGTTCTCCGGCACCAACTGCCGGATTTCGGGGAGGGTGAAGAAAGAAGAACACTGCAGTCGGAACACTTTCTTTATTCTATGGTTCGTTAAACAGTTGCCGGACCAGAGTGGCGGTAGCGGGGCGAATCCGAGGTCTGGTGGCCCGACGCGGAGCACCCCTTAGTTTTAGGGGTGTCGGAAGGTTAAGTTTTGACAGCTTCCACGGGATCGGGTGTGGCCGCTCGGTGATGCTGAGTACTGGGGTGGGTGGCGGAGCGATGACGGGTGGCTCAGGTCCAGCGATGGTTGATGTCGGCGGCGGCGGTGATGTGGTGGCGATGGGCTGGTCAGGCTGGGTGGGGAGGGCCAGTTCCTTTGTGATCCGGCGAAGGTAGGCGGCCCGCAGGTGCTGGATCCCGTCGTCGGCTTTTATTCCCAGTGGGACTTGGCGGGGAAACGAGGCTTCTTGCCGGCGCAGTTCGCAGAGCGATCACTTTGCTGAGGGATGAAGGTCCAGAGGTTCAGTGTGGAAGGGGGTGGGGGGTAGGATCAGAGGACCCGACAACGTTCGGCGTCTGGATTGAAAATCAATCCAGCGGCCTTGGTCGTGTGATCGGCTCTAGATCCCTCAAAAATGCGGGAGCAAGATCGGCAGGTGCCCGGTCTATGAATAACAGACACGGTTCTTAACAAACTTACATTTATTTATACTGTAACACCTGTCGCACTACAAATACGTAGTTTTTCTCAGCCTACTTAATAACTACGGCGCGGGCATTGATTTGCGGGTGGATAAGGCACTATGGATATGGGTATTCTCGTCCGCCATTTTGGTTCAGACTCGGACAGCTGTGAACGCGACGTGTATAGCGACACAATGTAAACGCGCTGTCCGTGCTGTGGTAAAATTCGTTATTATTACTTATTTTATTTCCAACGTTCCGGAAAATCGCGTGCAGACCTTCTGCAAAGGTTGCCCCGACGACTGCCTGTGCGTGAACTTCACTAGATTTTCGCGAAAGTGCTTTATTTTGTTGAACTTGTGCTATTTGTCCTGTCACACTAAAATACGTGACATTATGTCAGGAGAAAAAGGGAAAAGCGATCGAAAGAATGAGTCTTCTCGAGGGGAAAACAGCGAGGTATTTATTTCCTCATCAAATTTCTGTTGCACACTGGTGGTTTATAATAATTATCGAATTTAACTGTAGGAACTAAATAAGAAAGGAAACAACGACAGTCGTATTAACTACAAGGAAACCAACGCTCTACTTATTGAAAACCTGGCCATTAAGGAGAAGCTGGAAAAATGGCACACAATTGTTAAACTTTACTATTCCTCGTACCCTCAAGTTCAAGAGTACATGAATAAATATTACGGGGAGTAATTAATTATTTGTTGAAGGTCAGAAATGAGAAGTTATTACATTTCTCGAGATGGAAGCGGG
Organism: Zelostemma sp. ZL-2020; assembly: GCA_022816865.1. Lineage (NCBI taxonomy): Eukaryota > Metazoa > Arthropoda > Insecta > Hymenoptera > Platygastridae > Zelostemma > Zelostemma sp. ZL-2020. Next base: position 7,026 of record JABFQM010003566.1, read on the forward strand.
TTTATTTGAAATCAATTGTAACTTATATCAACATTTTTTGAATTCAAACCATTGCAAAATAGTACATTGTGTAACAAGGGCGGGTAAATGGATTTGTGGACTCATGTGATTGCCACACTCGCTTCGCTCGTGCGGCAAACGTCACATTCGCCAACAAATCCATTTACCCGCACTTGTTACACAATGTACTATTTTACGTTTTCCATCGTTTTCTTCAAAGTTTTCAACGCAAAAAGAGCGGACGGTAAAAAATTGCGTTATAATTCTTTCTGTCAAGTTGCAACACAGCGGGAAGTCAATTTTCATATTTTTCACCAAGTGTTGGATCAAATCAGAGGTCCAGTTTTTCAAAATATGTTTTTTGTACAAATCGAAATAGTGTTCGCAATTCAGAATTAACGCCTGTGTCTCTAAACAGGTTTCTTTAAGGCCACCTCTGTTGATTCTGTCATTGTAACATGTTGATTTTCTCACGAAATAAATGTCGGGCAAATTTTTGGAACACATGAAAGTGACTCATTCGGGGCAAATGCGTTGCGAAATTGCTCTTGTCGTACTAACGGCTATGTAAAATGTGCCATTGGCATCATACCCATTTATCATTTTGCTAAACTCATCGAGAGAAAATGTGGAAACTGCGATTTCAGCTTCTGCCGACGTCGGATGTACTATTGACGCTTTGAAGGATTCGTTGCTGCAAAACGGTGACATTACAGCTGCAGCTTCTTTGCTCTTAGCTTTACAGAAGTCGAGCAAAAAATTGTCGGAGTCACTCATGTAATTTGTACGCTTCACTTCGAAAACATATTGGGATACCAAGAGCAATCCAATGGCGTTGATACATTTGACGTCATTTTTTCATAATCGAATAAAAACAAATTACCAAAGCAAATGCAAAATCCTTTCCAGTCATAACAATTCGTTCACTACTCAACACTTAAGAGTCATTCACCTTGCAATTTCGATAAAGAAGATTTAATTAATAGGGGTCGAATGGCAGCAATACGATAGATCATTTACCCGTTGAAAACGCACTGCTCAGTGCAACTACGACAAGCATGAACTATCTCCTTGCCTTGACTCAGAAAGTAAGCTACAACTAAAACTAATATTTAATAAAAATGTCAAATAGCACCACTGCATAGGAGCGCAGAAATCGCACCGTCCTAACCTATACAGTGTCCCAACCTAGACGACTCTCCCCTATATTAATTTTATTTTTTTTCTTTATAATAACATTCATATTTATACCGTCGTAGTACTTTTTATCTACATCTTTATCGCTTCATTTACATTCTTTTCTTTATCAATATTAAATTCAATTTTTTCGCTCATCATTATTGTACTTATTGCTATTAATTATTCCTTTTTAGTGTGATTATTTCTAGTATTCATATAATATGACCATGGTCATTAGTTCCATTTTATTCGTCATTTTCATTCAGTTTTTTCAAATTTATTGTTGCGCATTTTTTTTCATTTAAACTTCTGTAATTGTTCTTGCGATGAGTGATTTGTCTAGACGATTTGATTACAAGACCCGCATTCTCGATGGGTATCGATTTCAAGCGTTATCGCGAACAAGAAAACGTGACAATATGGTGTAAGATACATTTTTTACTCTACATTCGCAAAATAGAATACTTGCCAATAATAATATGTCATCTCTTTACAGTATGTACAGATGCACGGAACGAACATGCTCGGGACAAGCTGGGCACCACCCCGGGGAGAGCGACAAAATGCTTACACTACTCCGACCTCACGTCGTCACAGTGGAGAAAAATGGAGCAATTGTCGCCCATCTCGGCGACCCGAAGCTGGAGCAAAAAGTAAAAATGCACGCGCAGCTCAAAGCAAAATGCAAGGACGCGACAAAATCTTCTGAAATAGGAAATATTTACATCAACGTCGCTAGGAAGTTTGTATGAAAAGTAATTACTAATAAACTCAAATCCCGACTTGGCACGCTCCGCATACCAATCCACGGTTAAAAATAATTTCAGCCTTGTACAAAAATCAATCCTACTACCATTATTTTGAGGTACATTTCGCTCGCAATTCTCGCAGATCTGGAGAGTAGCTTGGCTCTTTCAGGACATTGAATGAATGTAGAATAACTACCTCAAATGAAGAACTTCGACTTGGCTCGCCCCCTATGCCAATTGATGTACGGAAATTCTTCAGCCGTGTACATAAATTAATTCCAGCTTACTTATTTCGCAGTACAAAGGCGTCGGAAATTATTGCGGATTGAGAATGTGCGAGCTTCTCGGCTCTTCCCGGACATCGAATCAAAGTTCTCATCGTTTTTCTGCTTTAATTCACTGTTACAGGTTTGAAGACGTCTCGAGCCTACTTTCAAAAAAAATGAAGGAGTCATGTATGAAAAGGTGGATTTTATCGCCGTCGCGGCCGCCTCCTACAGGCATTGACGATTTTTTTTCAAATTGTACTCTCCAGAGTTTTCCCAGCAGCTGGTGCACAGCCGGGGAATCCTGAAGAAGGACTTCTGAAACCGACTGACAACTCCAGGATTGCAGTTCTCTACAATCCTGTATATGTCAACAATTTCGTCGATGTCGAGCTCGTTGAAATTGACGGCACGTTCGACACAGTGCCACAGTTTCCAGAGGCTACCCAAGTGGTAACACTGATGGAGGTTAAATCAGAGTATGTAAGTTTCGTATGTGAGAACAGATAAAAAATGCATTCAATGTTTGCAGTATGTAATATTTGAACTTAATCTATGATTTTATATTTCCACAGGGCTTTCCTTTGTTTTGGGCCGTGATGAGACACAAGTCCGAAACGGAATACAGCGCATTGTTCTACTTCGTTAAACAGGTTCTTCCGCAAATTGCACCGAGGGCTGCGGTGACAGATTTTGAAAAAGCACTTATGAGTAGTGCCGTAAAGGTGCTTGGTGCTGGCCGAGTAATTGGATGCAATTTCCATTATAAACAGGTATTTCTCCAAATAAGTGAATGGAAAATTTTCTTCAGTGCTATTTTCTTTGTGGCGATGATGTGTTATAATGCATTTTTAATTTGTAACTTTGCAAGCATCAAACCGCCAAGGGAAGATTAAATTGGGTAAAACACTTTTCAGTGACGACGCAGGGAAGGAGGTGATTTGGAACCTGGGGGCTATCGCTTATCTTCCTGAGAGCGCAATACTCCCAGCTTTCGAATTAATCAGAAGCGCGTATCCTGATCCCAGCTTCGGCGCATTATTCACGTATTGGCGAAACGAATGGATGCCCCAAATAAATCGTCCATGTGTGTACCGAGAGGATATCCGTCTGATTATATACTATACTTATATATTGTAAACAGCCTAATCTCAAGATCTCATGTTTTAAATGAATGACGCGCGCGAGTCATGCAGTCCACCGATGAATGAAAGGACAGTAACTCACTTTCCTTTTTACTTATATTAATGTAATCTCTCTTGTTAAAAAATTAGGAAAAGCATAACATTGTGTACACATTGTGAAAAATCCCCCTGCTATAAGGCACAGCTCCTTCATAAGCAGTAAAATGAATAAATAAAAACTGTACAAGTATTTTGATAAAATTTTGCAACGCTAACTCAGTAGGGGTATTTCAAAGACTGTTACCAGTGAAAGAAAACATCAATTTTTTAAATATTGAATTACATTCTCGAATATCTGTCAACGCGTACCGTAGTGATCTCCGGAAAAACTTGATACCTCTCGTAAAATCTCTTCATATTCTTCTCGGATACGTCGTCTCAATTGACGATAGGATAAATCATCCAAAGATTTTCGTTTTTGGGTCTCTTTTGCCATAATTTTTTTGGTACTGCATTTTCTGTTAAAAGTAAGTGACAGTTTTAACCACATTTACGAGGAATATAACAGTGGCGAAATTCTAAAAATGATAAAGGGGATGCATTTTTTCTCAATTGTGCTATTTACTTGTACAAGATATTCTGGTTTATTCCACTTTTATCCGTTATGTATGTTGGTTGTTGGGCACCCCTATCACCTTCCCGAATTAAGCATACGGTTGTTGCATCCTAATTTGAGTTATTTTTTGTTTTCCAGAAAAGTACATGTTAAGGAAACGGGTGGATGTTGAAGGGAAAATGAAAAATGCGGATTGTCAAGAAAAGAAATCAAGTTTGGTAATTGTCTATAAGTGTGACTTTCGTCAAAACGCGTGTTTCGACGTGGGATTTTTTTCAAAACGTGTTTCTTGCAATATGAAACTTCATTTTAAGCAGGGGGAGTCAGGTTTTAACCATTTAAAACTTCATAAAAAAAGATTAAAACTTTTTTTTTTTACGGATTCATTTATATTTGGGAAATGATACATAAACGAACAACATAAGATTTTCATGCACTCTTTTCGAGCATCTAACCCTAACCC
>JABFQM010003567.1:0-11422 GCA_022816865.1 Zelostemma sp. ZL-2020
GGAGGGGCGGGTTCAGAGTCGGGTGCGCGCGTCGGTGGTACGGGTTGCGAATTCCAGGCCTCATGTCAGGTGAAAAGTTATAAAAATGCATTAAAATCAAAAAAACAATATCTAAAAAAGCCGTGATTGTATGGATTGTAAAAAATTGCTCCACGCAAGGAACAACCTAAAAACCAACTGAACGTCGGGGAACCCCGTTTGAAATTCTTTTGTGAGAGGGAAAAAAAAAGAGGGTTTAGTAAAGAGTTAAAAAGGGTGGTGGGGAGATGTGGGGGGTGGGGGGGCATTCGATTAATAACCGGCAGAGGCCACGTTAGTAGTTAACTCATATAAAATTGATTGCGGTTTTCTGGTCCTGTACGCTTCGCATTTCCCAGTTGCCTTTTTCCCTCGTTTTTCATCGTTCAATTCACGAATTTAACTGACACTGTTACTGACTAATAGAGTGTAATAAAGCGAATGTCGAAGATACTCGATTGGAATAACTGCAAACAAAATTGCATTATTGATCGGTCGCACGCGGCAAAAGTGCTATTGCTCTCGACCCTGCATATTTTCGCGCGATTAAACTTTTTTTTTTCTACCGTTACCTTTGCTCTCGAAGCGGCGACTTTTCACGCTCGATTTATGGCGAATTCGAACTTCAAATGGGCGAAAATTGTTTTGCTTGTGGCTAAAATTATGAGTTCGTATATCGCGCTATTTTACCCACTGCACGGAAGAATAGAGATTGACTACATCACGAATTCCCCAAATCTGTATTTATTCGAGATGCGAGTATTTTGCTTAATTTTAACAAATATTTTTTGAAATGTCAAATTGTTAACTGTACAAATCAACGTTAAGAAAACGAGATCAAGTCTAGTTTCGATCAGGACCTGATATTTCATTCCATAGCTGAATGTAACTTCAAATAACAATGCCAAAGGATAAGAAAATTTCGATTTCAAGATGATAAATGGAACTAGAATGGAATATATTTGATATTAATATATTTTAGCTGCGTCATGAATCCCAAGGAAATTTCGTGGAGTATTGGAAATAAGACGCCGGCTTTTGAATAAAGATGTGAAGCTGGAAAAAAGGCTCGAGCTTTTACATCTTTTTAAATTGATTCGTCGCATTTCACCGCTTGTCGAATCTAAAACCGGAAAGCTTGGCAGTGAATCTCAAAGGCTTTCGAATCAAGATTGAAGTTTTTAGTTTGAAGAGCGTCAACGTGCTCTTTGATCCATCTGCCAGATGTTGTGTATCGCGAATTCCCAATAGCGGATAAATGTAGATCCGCCTCGTTGGAAAAGCATGTGCATATACGCTGAATCAGGATTAAGACCGACTATCCGTTGGTCCAACGAATAATGAAAACAACATTTTTCGAAATAAGACGTAAACGTTCATCTGCCAACTTATTCAAAGTTGGGAATTAATTTCGCAAGCGAGGCCAGTTTCATTTAAAATCACGTTTAATACGGTCGTGTTCTCGAGGGTGGAACGGCGCTCCCTCGTGGGATTCGGTGATCTAGTGTTCCGTTGCGCGCGCGTTTCTCCCGTTTGCCTGAACATATGACCACAACGATTTGTCGCTTGCGTTTGCTACGTGCCGGTCTTTAAATCCGTAGGGTGTGGCGTGTTACGCTCGGTTTTATATCTAATTGTTTGCGGCGCTCTCGGCCACCTTCGGACTGTTTGTTAACTCTCGAGACACGCCAGGACGATCACGAAACTCCTGAGGGATCGGGATTCTTCTGTACCTGCCCCGGCTCTTCCCAACCCTCAAGATTTATTTCGAGCTTTGCCCGGAGGACCGTACGTTGGGACAGCGGTTCGGATTAGTCGCGATGACTTAAAATTCCGAGCATAATTCGAGGATTACCTTGCCAAAGTCCAGGATACTCTGTGCGATACAGAATTCTGTAATTCAGAGATAAATCACGGCGCGAGGCTTGACATTAAAACGAAAAAAATTACGTTTGGATTCGTCCTCGGCGTTTCTTAATTCAGAAAAAGTGTCGAGGCTCGTTTTGATCCCGATGAATAAGGAGAAGGCGTGGAATCCGGGATTTGCGGGCATACTTAACGCGTGCACATTTGTTGGGCCGTTGGTGTTGAACCACAAGTTACCCGCTCGGAGTCGGCGGCGAGCCGCAGCAGAATCATGTATGCGGTAGGTAAATCAGAATTCCGTGAAACTGAGATTTACTGCGTTAGCGTGCCAGGGAAATAAGAATGGCCAAGTAATATCTGCCATCGCGGGGATGCATGTGTTGCCCTCGAAAGACCGTACATTCATGTTCCCAACTGTATCCTCGCCCTTCGCTCAATTGCTCGGATCCACGGTCACTTTTATCGTGAAATTCTCAATGTTTTTCCCTCTCGGTTATACCTATTTGATTCAACCTGATAAATCCCAAGCAATTTCCATATCTGCATCTACAATCAGCCGGAATCTGAAGTTTATAGCCTCGGGAGTTTGATTCTATCGGGGAGCAGTGTGGTTCTTGTTATCGGGGTCTTGCCTGGTCTCACTGCATCTTTTAAGGGGTGCACCAGGTTGCCCACGGGAAAGCAGTTATTGCGCCAGGGCTAATACGGGGAGAAACGATTTCAATTGTCGTCGAGAATCCCACGGTTCGAGTCAGGCCAACCTTACCGCTAAGAGAGTGGAATTGATTAAATAATTGGCCCCTTGAATTGGGGGCTAGTTTCTGGAATGAATACGCTGGCTGCGGGCCAAGCTTGATTCGAGCTGAAGCCAAGGGTGAACCACCTCTATACGGGGATGTAGGGGGGTGGGGGTGGAGGAGAAAACGGAAGGAGGGGAGAGGCCGCGGAGACACCAGACGGCTTAATAATGGCTTTGATTGGAACTGGAAAATGTGGTGTTACTCGGGAAGACTTAGTAGTTTTCTCCTCCTTGGCTTTCACTCCCAGATGAGTTTTTAAGGACTGACATGGAGCTTGTATTTTCACAATTATACCGTGCCGCTGATCTGCCGCTGACACTCTTGAATATGCAACATTAGAAGCTCGATGGGGCTTGAAATATGTCATGCCCCGTTGCATTCTGCCAGTCGAAAAAAATGAAAGAAGCACCGGACAAGAAGGAGATGGGGGATGAAAGCTTGTATTCAGTTAGTTTGGCGGCGAGCCAAAGTCCTTTTATTTAGCCGGTAATGAAATGCCTAAATGCGAAACGGTGTTTGATTTTTTCAAGTCCCTAATTCCAACCGGTAATTAAGTTAACGTTCGGCATTCGGTAATTAGCTGTTGACAGTTTTTCAGCAACCAATAACGTATCGCGCTCAAATTTCTGGAGGACCACGTGGACGTTGGCACCGATCTGTGTTTAACTTCGTAACTTCGCGTGATACGTTTTCCATGAACTCGTTACACATGATAATGGACATGCGATTGCGAGTATACTAATTACACTTTGCTTTCCTGACATGCAATTCCATGATAGTGACGGATCTCGTTTGTCGATGCGTAGCTCGAAATATCCTCCAGGCAGGGTTATCGATTGCGCGTAAATTTTTTATGCTCTAAGGAACAAGCTCTTTGCAACCGAAAAATGAATCACGCCTGATCATGCCTAATTAGGTTTCATCATGCTTGATCGGGACTAAACATGTCCAAGATAGAAATTCTAATTTATCATTTATCATGGATACGAAATTAATTCTTGATCAGACCACGAATAATTTTTTTCCCAGGAAGGAAATTCATTTAGGAAAAAGTAATTATGTTCATTTAAGCGTATTTGCACGGGACAGAAAGGTGAGATGACTAAGTGGTACGTAGCGCCGTCAGATAATAGACATAAATATTCGCGGCTCTTTCGGATTTATACTTGCCGCGTATCAGCGATCTCATTTGCATCGAGAATTTACCGCGCCGCGTACTTCAAGGGGGCATCGAGGGAAGGAAAGAGCAAAAAAGCCGAGGTTAACGCTCATGCTCCGCCGGCTACTGGTCTATTGAAAAATGATACTGCGGCCTGGCGGGTGAAATATTATCACTTCGCATTCTTGTGAATAAAGCGACGCATATAATAAAGCCGTTTCGACCGACAGTTCTCCATCAAGCCTCGACGCCGCGAGGCGTGAAAAAGCATCCGACTGACCGTTTTCTCGGAAAGATTTTCCCTTCGAGGACGCGGTTTGATAAGCCTGCTTCGGTGGCACCATTCACGTTTTCTCGAGTTCGCACTTCCCCCTTTTTTCTTTGGATTTCCGGCCTATGAAACTTGCGCCGGGCAAGTTTGTTTCCGTTGTTTACCGGAAGTGGCGGCAAATAAAGTCCTTTGTTTAGTATTCCCGGTACCTCCGGCCGAACAAACACGGTAATTCACTTTCTAAGACGTATTCAATTCGAGCGGGACAAAGGTCTTGAACGTAACTTTGGTTACTTGAAAGTTTGTGTCATTTCATGGAAATTTGATAACGCCCTCGGCGGTAGTTTGCCCTGAAAGAAGAAGCAACACCGCAGAGAGAGCCGATTTGCGTTCTCCTTTTCCGCCGGGAGGAGATCGAGTCAGCAGTCGATTTTATGGCTCACTTTTATGGCCGTGGGTGGGCGTGGCACCGGGAAGAATCGTGAGTGCGTCGCCCGGAATTTCTTCGAGTCAATGGCTTCCACCCCTTCGCTCAGCGTGACCCGAAGCTCTTCCTAATGTCTCTATCACGAAGCGTCATCGTTTCTCACTCGGTTACAACGCGCCGCTGGCAATGCCTCGTCGCACCTGCTGCTGTATCCTTCCTCTTGTTGCATTTACATCCGCCGCCGGAATTTGCAAGATGTCAGAAGAGAAACGCTTTGATGAACAACGCGTTGGGACAGAAGTGAACGATCGCGGCTGTAAGGGAGATCCTTGTACAATAAAACGAATCAATTTCTCGAAAAAATATGAGTCTGCGAATATTCCACACGAGCTCAATCTTTTTAATTAAATTTGCATTTTATTTATAGTGAAATCGGGTGCACGCGAATTGAATTGTACTTCAGATTTAGACTAAAGCATCGCAATCTTTCAGTGAGGGCTTGAAAAATCCACTCCTGAAGCAATCAATCCGAATTTGACCCTACAAGATTTGACTTGAATGATGTATTCTGAAGTCCCATATATTGTATTAAAAAAAAAACACATTTCTTTATATTCGAGATAAAAAATATCAGAAAAGCGTTTCACAGGATAGAATATTTTTATCTGCACTCGGCGTACATCGCAGGAAAAATTTGTACCTCTTTTGTGTAGCTCATAGAGATATTAGCGTATACGAGGATTCTATTGCGAAGTTGGGCGTGGTTTTGGTCTCGGAAAGAGTTACGATGCAATGAAGTGATGGTTGAAAATGTAGAAGTTAAAAGGAAACGCAGCAATAACGTTTCAAGAAGGCAGGAGGGGCTTCCCAAAGTAATCTCGGTTTAAGAGAATCGTTGTGGGGTCTTATTTTTATTCCCGCTGTAGGCGAATAGGTTAACGTTATTGGCTTACTTTTCTTGATCACTCGGAATGAAATACAAGCGGAAAAGTTGAATAACGGCTTTCGTTGATGTAAGTCGTCTTAATAATTCAAACGAAAATAATACTCGGAAGTACTTTGGGATCAGGATTCAGTCTTGCTAACGAGATTACTGTCTTTTTGCTTGCTTCTTTGGTAGAAATACGGGATATGTCGCGAAGCACGAAATGGTTTCTCGGAGCGAACAGTAACAGACGCAAAGTAATGTTTACAAACGGCGAGAATGGCCCGCTTTGTGCGGAAGCGATGTCCGATGAGTTATAAATTTCGAGGTGCCTTTGTCACGAGGAGCGACAGTCGCGATGTGAGCAATGGCAACGAAGAACCTATAGCTAAAAGAACGAGAGTTACTGCATCGCAGCGCAATTTCTTCATGAACATCGTGGGGAATTATTGAAGGCACGTGCGTCTCTCCGCGTGCTTCTTTCCTAAACTCGTTGGGATGATGATCAATCGGGGACGGGAAATCATTCCCGCTTCAATTTCGGAATCGTAAAACTGGAATTCGGATCGAAAAGTTGCCGAGTTGTTCGCAGTCGATTTCGAAAAGTTTCTAGATCCTTCGGAAAACGCGTTTCATTATTTCGAAACGTTCGTTCTATACTTTATACGTATTTCACGGTCCGAGTGAGATTAGCAAACGGGGACATCTGATAAAATGTATTATTCATAGAATCGTTTATTCAACAACTGTAGATATGGCCGGTAATTGCGTCTGCGGGATTAGCAGTCACTTTGCCAAAACAAACGTTAACGAGATAAACTTGAACGGGCTTCCAAGGAAAATAAAGTCCAGCCTTCGGCGTTGTGGGCAGAAACTACAAGAGAGTCCCAGGCAGATGCGCAGTTTCTTCTGTTACATTACAGCAAATTCGCGTCCTTTTGCAACAGCGAGGAAACGTGGGATAAAAGCGTCTCGTGAAATGGGGATGTCAAAAGAAATTTAAACGAGGTGTCCTTCGTCCAGATTCGTATCGTTAGAGAAAATAGAACCCGGGATTTTGATAAAATCACCAATTTCTCAAATAAATCCTCTCGCGTTTTCAACGTTTTTTGCTTCATCGCATTACTGAAAATGGTTTCTCCGTAAAAAATGTATTTCTACTCCCATTCACGGTGAACATACCAAACCAAGACTCGTTGTTTAATCATATTGAAGTTTTGCCAACAGATAAGTATTTGCATCATTGGCTTATTCATTCATTACGCATACATTTTCCGGATAAGAAACTCAAAGCAGATTTGCAATTTGGAGCAGATTTATCGGTGCTTCCATCAACATTCCGTAATTCTTCCCTTGATTGGAAAAATTATTTCGGGATTATAACTGTACGGCATCGAGCGGAAACTGGAAAATGTCTGACCAGATCCGTCCATTAGGTAATTTGTTCCAGAGTTGTACATCGGTTCTGGAGAGCGGACCAGCAGTGGTTCCTGGTTAGTTGGCTTCATCAGATCAGTCTGCATCGACCATGTGCCAAGCTGAGAGCGGATACAGTGACGAATGGCCGAGGCGTACCTACCAATTCGGCATTACCAATGAAAAGGTTGGGCTCTATTGATTGAATTCACAAAAGTTAACCCGGGTGTCAGTGTTCCGTCTCGGCAATAAAATCGGCACACGCCATAAAAAACGATATTCTCGATTCGGGAATGCTTTACTGCCGCGCTTTGCACTGATCGAAATACGAGCCACGCCAAATGACCATTCAGGATAGAATTCCATAAAAATGTATGAAGGGCTGAGAGAATACGAAATTTCGCATTCTCCACGAGAAAGATGCTTAAAGCACGACGATATTTAAAGGGTTGCATACTTTCGTAGCCTGGAAAATACACGATTTTCGGCAATTTTGCTTTGGAATTGTGAATCTACAATTTTTGATTTAGAAAAAAAAATCCATTCCTCGATCGTCTTCGAGAATTCATACGTCTGTTAATTCGAAAATCACTCGTATCGTAGTTTGAAAAAAAATGTTTATAGACGAAGGATCGGAACGCCGGTAGAGTCAAGATCCATTGACATTTTGCTCGGGCTTAATTAAGGTTTAGGAGCTCTTCGTAAATGCTTTCTCGTTCCGCTATCGATTCTGTAGAAGTGCAGTTCCATCTTTGAGGAGAAAAGTGGTGCGTGTCGCGGCGGGCGGAATCGCGTCAGCCTATATATAGTAAAAAAAGGGAAGAAGGAAAGGGCTGCTGGCGATCGATGCGCACGCGAACTGCAGCCAACTCGGGGGAGCTAAGAATACGCTCGAGTACGTCCACCGTTGATCTTGGCATGCACGATCGGCTCGCGTGCTATCCGACAAGACTAGAATCGAGATTCAAAAGGAATTCAGTGGCACTGTTAAGAATTCACGCAGAAGCGCTGAATTTATGGCTCATGACCGTACGAAACTACGAAGAATCGTGGCTTCGAGAAGCATTGATTAAAAACTGCTCCTTCGAAATCTTTTCTACTTCGAAAAAAACCTTCTTTTAAAGGTGCATTTTCAAAACCGCCTCTCGCGGGTGATTATGAGTCATATTCAAAGACTTTCTTTAACATCGTATCAGCACGGGAAATCCAATTTTCCCTTACCAACAATTTCGAGCGGACATTGTCGGCCCTTTACGGCGGTTTTCCGGTAAGCTTCAAACGCCGGTAGCGCATATTTTAAACCTTACGGCGATCATGAAGTTCGGCGAACTAAAGCCAACTCATTTACTGCGTGCAACAGGAGTCCCTTAATAAATGAAAATTCAGCCAATCGTCGACGAATTTCGTAGCAGTTGCGTTCCCCGGCCGAATATCAGATTTCCGTCTTCTGCGTTTTTCCGACGCCTGCGGTCCGTTCGCAACTTTCGCTCGTAAATACTAATTATTTAATAATTAAACAACGGGTCGTGCTTGTTCTTCGGAAATGACCATTGGTCTCTCGCGAAGGCGAATGGGGGAGGAGAAGGGTGGAGCCTAGTGTTGTTTGAAACCAGCTTTAATACACTACAATGTAGTAGTGTAGGCTTTATGATGACGAAGAGCACCTGGGGGACTAGGAACTACAATTTCCTCGTGTACCAGCAGCCTGGACCTGTTCTGCTCGTTGCGCACTCGTATGTGTCCTAGCGCACATAGTCACTCGCGTACACAAGGAAAATATATGTGCCCTTACATGCACGCCGGAGTAAACGTGTAACGATGTTTGGGGCCACGCAATTTGCATCCGGAACCAGCCTCGAGACGGCACGGCTCTTTTACGTGTCTTTTTTCTATTCGCGTCTTCGGCGCTTATTTTAATCATTTTTCCCCGAGCTTTTTCCAACGAGGAGTCATTTCTTGTAACAGCAGTACTTTTTATAATGAGGAGTGAAACGATTTTAATGTTTCGCGTATCGCCGGATAATTCGTAACGGTAAGCAAACAATTGAACGTGGATGCTGCGTAAAATTAATGCCGGGATTGTAACAAATAATTTACCTATTCGAATTTCATGTTTACGTGCAAATGCGGAAAATTCTCCAATTTCGTATTACGGTGGAATGATTATGTAACATTATTGGTTTAAAATGAACGGAAATGAACAAATAAGCTATTTCGAAATTGGAAATTAAATATAATTCTGACATGTATGTGTTTGGATTGTTTATTTACGAACACATAAAATGTCAGTAATTTAATATATTAAATTATGACGAAGGAAATATTTTATAATTATGTTATATCAAGTACCTATAAAATGTCGACACTTCGACGTGATATGAATTATTACTAAAATTATTATTATTACATTCAATTATTCGTAGCAGTGTAAATTATAACTTCAATGCATTTGCTATCATCTGAATATCCATGGATTTGCGCAGCGTAAAATTAATCGGAATGTAAATTACTAGACGCGAGAAAATTAAAAAAAAAAGAGAATATTCCTTCACTGGCGCCAGTTACTGGTGCCTTCACTCTTACATGTGACGTGTAATGTTTATTCCTGGTAATATATTCGTAGCGACATAATGACGAAGGCAGTAAAAGGAAATAAGCATGCTCCAGATGTTTTAGTGAAATTAATAATTTAATTCTTGTTATCCAGCGGTAGCTAAAAGGAATATGGAATTTAATTAACGAATGTTCTAACAATGAAACGAGGGTCATAAGAGCGAAGATATTACCAGACATGCGCTCTTTATTCGAACGATCACAAAAATCTAAAAAGAGTCTCAATTTTCAAATGGACCATCAAACAGGGAACGCCAAGAGGCAAAGTTTGCGAAACCTCCATTACCCAATTTACTCTAAAAACAATGCGGATTTGAATACACGACTAAGTACTCTTCCTACAATCATAATCTACAGTCGCGTTTAAAGTTTTAAAAGCGCCGCGTTTACGAGCTTGGTGTGCCCATAAAGCACGCAGAAGGCCGGAGGCGGAATCCTTCCGTTGACACGGAAATTTCGAAAAGTTTCCAAGCTCGTTTGACTCTTGGTTCTAACCCAGTTCGTGATAAAACCCGCCACTTCAACGTGAATTCTAAAAGTCCCTCTCGCGATCATCTCGATTCCGTCGCGTCAAAGTAGATGGCTACGGGACGAAAAAACCACTAGAAATCTACGACCTAGAGCTTGATAAACTCGTCTTCTCGATTCGCATAAGGGCCGTTACAAGAAGCTCCGGCTCTTCGATCTCTCGGCATGCATCGCGTTAAGGCACGACTCACGCGGTGAATTCTCAAGAACGAGTTGCCTCGATAGCTAAGCCGCGCCGCTCGGGGAACGATAGCATCGCGGCTCGGATGGTCAAAGATCTCAGATAAAAGCACTTTCCTCCTTTCCGAGGTACGAGGATGCCGGAAACGCGTCTAGTTAGAACCGTCTTGTGTGTGCCCTGGCTTCGCACAAAGGTGAAATTGGTTTGCGTGGGAAAGCAGAAAAGCCGGAGGGTTCAAATGCCGTTTTCATGAGGAACAACACGGAACAGAAGGAGTGGAAGAAAATGCATAAAAGGAAGATGCGCGGATGGATGGTGTCAAAGTGCAGGTAGCTTCGAGACGAAGAATGAGAGTCGGAGTGTCTTGGATATCCTAAAAAGATGAAAAACTTTGCAATTACATCAGACGCGCTAGCCGGGAATAAAAATGCGATGAATAGGTCGCTGGCAAATCTCTGAAGGAGAGAATGAAATGTTGGTTTTATGAAGAACATCGCTGGAATGAAGACATTCATCAAGAACAGGGTTAGGTAGTGATCGGTTCAGACTTAATCCAATATTAAGCAGACCTAATTTAGACCAATATTATATCTAGATTAGACCTGAATTATACCAAGATTCAACTTGTGCATGAGATATTAGGTCTAATCAGGTCTAAATGAGGTCTAACTCAGACTTATCTTTTTTATATGGATTATTATTACGACGAAGGATGTAAATGGGTCATCTCGGTGAAACATTTTGGGTCCGGAAATCGTTATGAAAAATGCAAGAGCGTTAAAACTAAGTGGTCTTGAGAACGTTTGAAGGTACGGTATCCGAAAGCGACTACCGCGAATCGTGGACATTCGAAAAGGACGAGATGAGAAAGTTGGTAATTAAGGCGGGCGGGGATTGGCGAGGCAGAAGAAGATGAGACAAGGCGGGACAAAGAAAGCGACAGCTCGGAGAAAAGAGCGACTCGGGAATGCATGGAAATGTATTCCCGGGGGGGGGGGGGGGGTCGCAGGCGGGGGGGCGAAACGAGGCCGTCGATGTAATTGTAAGGTTTGAAAAGCACTCCCCCGGCCTTCACCAAGCACAATTGCTGTAGTTTTGCCTCCTCCCCCTTGTCTGCGTGGGAAATTGGAGTACTGTTCGTGTGGTGAAATGTTGTTAATTTGGTGGCTGCAACTCACTATAAAATACAAACCCCATATATTTACATATTTTCTTCTT
>JABFQM010003568.1:0-11422 GCA_022816865.1 Zelostemma sp. ZL-2020
CTCCCGTCGCGTCCGACTCTCAACTCCATCGGCCAAGACTACATAGTCGGCGGAGATGTCGTCCCGATCGAAGAATTTCCTTACCAAGTATCCTTAGAAACGGAAGACGGCCTTTTTTATGGCGGTGGAAGTATAATAAGCGTAAAACATGTCCTCACAGCCGCTCATATTGCGGAAGACTTGTACAACGGATTCGTCCGAGCAGGTTCGAACGTCGAGGGAAGCGGTGGCTTCCTCTACAACATCAGCAACATTTTATGCCACGAAAACTTCAGTGGTGATGAAGGTAAAAACAACATTGCAATTTTGACGGTCGAACCTAACTTCGTTTTCGACACGAAGCAACAGCCGATTAAGCTTTACAACAATACCGAGGACGTTCCGGTTGGGCAAATGAGCACGATTGCCGGTTATGGGAGTCGAATTCCAGAGAGAAATCGTGGTAAGCCGCTAATGGCGGTCAGGGTTCCCATGGTGAGCAGAGAATTTTGTAATACCGTCTACGAACATCAATTGAATACGCCGCCGATTTTGGAAGATCGCATTTGCGCGGGCAACTCGTCTGGCGGGAAAGATGCGTGCTGGGGCGATGACGGTGGACCGCTTGTGGTCGACCGTCAACAAGTTGGCATTTTCTCTTATGATTTCGAGTGCGGAGAACCTAACATCCCTGGGGTTTACACAAGGGTCGCGTATTTTTACGATTGGATCGTGAAAAATACTGCCCAGTGAAAATAGTACAATTTCTGTTAATTCATTGCGATTTGTAGGTTATTCATTGTTTCTTGAAGAAAAATGAACAATTCTGTAACCAAATCATTCCTCCAATAAAGAAAAATATTAATTCGAACTCCGAAAAATCGGGAACCTCTACACTCCTTTTTCCCCCTCACTTCACGTTGGCTCGCCAGAAAAAAAAGTGTACAGAATCAATTTATTTAACCTCGCGTTGTTCTCTTGAATTATAATATCATTTTGATCCGATCGATAAACGTTTGAATTATATTTAATGTAAAGAAAGTTTAGGTTGGGTTAGGAAAAAAAATACAGGAAGATCACGTTTCGCGGTGTTTTATTTCAAGCATGTTAATTGTGTTATATTGCTCGCCAAATAATAAAAAATACACGAATTACGTTATTTTGAAATTATCTTCTGCTACACTACTTTGTAATTAATTTTTATCATTAAGTTGAAAAAAGACACTTTCAACGATCGATATCTTATCAATCGTACTGGATTTAAATTTAGTTTCGAAAGCTGCGTAAACAGCTAAGATTTTGGAAGAAGCCATAGTTTGATGACGCATCCTGAATAATTTTCTGCTTTTTTTGAAGGCTAAAGTCGGTCATTGAACGTCGTCAAGTCTACAACGAATTTATCTCACTTTCATTCTGCACTTATTAACACTCGTTTGTAGAAACAGAAAAATTTCTGTCGATTTATTTCAATTTGTCAGTTATTAATTGTTCCGTTGAGAACGAAAACAATATTGTGACCAAAATGTCCTCTTGTTTAATGTTTTTATTAGTTACTCAGCGCTAAACGCTGTTGGATGATAGACAAATGTAATTTTCCCTTCGGAATTCCGATAAACCCCCACCTTTTTCCCACTCGCTCAGTGTTGGCTCGCCAAACAAGAAAAAAAAAACACAAATTACGTCTCTTTTTTAATTTTGTTTTTCTACGCTTCTTTTTAATCCATTTTCCATTTCAAGTCCGAAAAACATACTGTAAACGATCAATATCGTATCAATCGTGTTTAATTTAAATTGTAGTTCCAAAAGCGGCGTACCAAGTGGAAACTTTGGACAAAGTCATAGTTTGATAATGCAACTTAAATTATTTATCGCTTATTTCGAACGTTGAAGTGAATAACTTTTTTTCATGATTGTGTAAAAACGAAATATATTTATACAATTTGTACACACTTAGGCGAATTCACGGACGTTAAAACTTGATCGAAATTTGTGTAAACTCAATGCTAACTCATGGAATCATTATGATACGTAGAAGGATGATGATTTGAAGAGGCCGGAATATAAATTCCGGGTTCTTTGATGAACGACTAATGCGTTTACAAAGAAGGCAGGAGACACTCAAATATATAAAAATACAGAGCGATTGCAACACAGGTTTTTTGATAGTTGACGGCCGGTCGTCAATGTAACGTTTTGTTCCGTGTACAAAAAGTTTAACATAAAATTATAACGACCGGTAAACGTTCAGATTAAATTCAATGGTGAAAAAAGGTTGGAATTAGTCGGGGTTAGGCTTTTAAAATAAAAAGCGCATGAAACATGGAGACGGTTCATTATTTTTTTCCAGTCTTGGAGGGTTTTCTGCAATTTAACTTTTTTTTTCATCAAGAAAAGTAATCGTTAGGTTTCGTAGACGTTAATGTTACGATAAACTATCGAAAAGTTTTTAAGATCAGAAAATTGTTAATAATAATAATTATTAATGTAACGTCCGAAATGGCATAGACACGAGACATAATTTGTTGGAATTATAAATCGTTAAAACGAAATTCCCCGCTATCTGGCACGTGCCTTCCCGGAGCAGAATTTTCGAAACTTCAATGGCCCTCAAAATCCTCTATTTTTTTGTATTCTTGCTAAAGCCGCTTCATTTTCAACCTGAGATGGACCATCATGATTTCAGTGAAAAATTTTTGAACCCTACTTTGGCCCTTAGATTTGTAGAAGTGGAACTTTTAACCAATTCGAGGATCATTGGAGAATCACAAAATGCGAGAAAGGCATTGAACAGGCCTCATTTCTGGCCTCCGATATCCCTCAATAACCTCCTTTTTACTTTGAAAAAATTCTGCCTCGGGTTATCGAAATTTTTCGTAATGAATAATTTAATTATGTTTTGAGACTGGCAAACGATTCAGTCGTCATTTTGAATCGGTTCATTTATGAAAATATCAATCATGTTGCAAGACTGGCGGACAATTTCGTCAACATTTCAATTACTTATTAATGTTGAAATTTTGGAATGAAGAACAAGCCCAAATACGGAAGAAAGGACGTCGAAAATAGCTCGACAAACAAGCCCGAATATAGTGAAAGTTCAATCGTAGAAAAAGACAGCGATATCAAGACGCTTCTCCAACCGCTTAACGCTGTTGGATGAAAAAAATTGTAATTTTTCATTTGAAGTTCCGACAATCCCCGACTACCTCTCCCCACTCTCTCAGTGCTCGCTCGCCAAAAGAGGGAAAAAATACACAAATCGCGTCTCTTTATCAATTTTTTTTTTCATACTGTTAACGACCAAAATCTTATCAGTCGTACTCGATTTAAATTGTAGTTCTAAAAGCGGCATAACGAGGAGAAACTTTGGACGAAGTCATAGTTTAATGATGCGACCTAGATTGTTCATCGTTTATTTCAAACGTTGAAGTTAATAGCGTTCTATCATGATTGTGTAGAAACGAAATATATCAATACAATTTGTACACACTTCAGGCGAATTTGCGGACGCCAACTTGATCAAAATTTGTGTAAACTTATTGCCAACTTCTGGAATCATTACTATACGTGCTAGGATAATCAATTGAAAAGGCTAAAAATTGAATTCCTGGTTTTTTAATAGACGGCTAATGTGTTTTCGAATGTTCTAGAAGACTTTAGAAGAGGTATAAATACGGGGCGATCGAAACACAGTTCAGTTGATAGTTGACAGTCAGTCGTCCATCTAACGTTTCGTTTCGTGTACAAAAAGTTTGACATCAAATTTTAACCACTGCAAAACTACTCTATTGCCGTTTTTTCTGGAATCCGACATAAAAGAGAGAACATCCACGGTAAATTAACATATATATTCCGAATCCTGTCATAGTGAAAATCAATCCGATGAAAAACTTAATTTTTTTGTTCAAAATGTTTTTTCGAGCTTTATAACAAATTCAAATTGTATTCTAATTTTGGTTCTGTTACAAAAATTGAAAAAGGAGTTATATTTTCATGTGGTAAAATTCACGATATCGTTTTTCACGTCGATTTCCACGTCATGTACACTACTTTGTTCAAGAGAGTTTTATGCCTTTTTCTATATCTTTACCGACATACACATATGTACACATAAAATACAGAAGAATCGTGTTTCGTGGTGTTTTGTCAGTCGTTGAACGTCTTAAAGTCTACAACGAATTTATCTCACTTTCATTTTTCACTTACTACAGGCGAACCTTCATTATGATGCTGAAAAAAAGTGTCATCTTTTCCATCGCCTTTCTCGTCGTTCTGTTCTGCTGGACAAGTATGTACATTTTGAATCACTATTTAATTCATATTCTTTGACTTTGCACTTCAAATTCCGAGGATTCTGTGTATACTTTCATCTCGAGCATTCTAGAAATATCAATTATGCTCTAGTTGATTTGAGACAGAGTAATAACGATTTGTGATAACTTAATAGCTAGAAAACACCATTTCCGAAGGGATTTTCCATAGATTCAAAGTCAAGTTTAATCAAGGCCAAAATCAGGCCGAAACGAAATCGGGTCAAAGTCCAATCAAAGTACAAATCAGATCCACCTAAACCGAATCGAAATAAAACCCAACCTAATTTTTGATCGCAGCAAACGCGCTTCCGTCGCGTCAAAATTTCAACCCCATCGGCCAAGGCTACATAGTCGGCGGAGAAGTCGTCCAGATCGAACAATTTCCCTACCAAGTATCCGTAGAAACGGAAAACGGCAAGTATCTCTGCGGTGGAAGTATAATAAGCAGAAAACATGTGCTCACAGCAGCTCATGGCGTGGAAGACTTGGAAAACGGATCAGTCCGAGTAGGTTCGAACACTCGGGAAATAGGCGGCTCAAGCTACAAAGTCCGCCACGTGCTTTTTCACGAAAACTACACTTACAACCGTTTTCGAGCTGGAAACGACATTGCTATTCTGACGCTCTGGACTAAGTTCGATTTCAGCAAGAAGCAAGTGCGGCCGATTATGCTTTTTAAAGGGACAGCGGAAATTCCGCCTGGGCGAAGGAGCACGATTACCGGTTTTGGGTACTCTGAAGAAGAAGGAAAAGACAATAAGTTTCTTAGGGCGGTCAATATTTTTATGGTGAGCAGAGAATATTGTAATTCCATCTATTTGGGTTGGCCACCGATTATGGAAGATCGCGTTTGCGCGGGCACTGTGCCCGGCGGAAAAGGTGCGTGCTTCGGTGATGGCGGTGGACCGCTCGTGATCAACAATCAACTAGTTGGCATTGATTCTTATTGTAAAGGATGCGGACAACCTAATATTCCTGGGGTTTTCACAAGGATCGCGTATTTTCACGATTGGATCGCGAAATACACTGACTCGTAAAACCAGTTCAATTTCTGTTAACTTATCGCGATTTGTAGGTTATTTATTGTTTCGTTAAGAAGAATAAACAATTTTGTAACCAAATTATCCTTTTCCTCATTTTTATCATTAGCATCTCAGCGCACAAAGCTGTTGAATAAAAAAAACTTCAAATCTTACCTCTAAAAGACCAAAAACCTTCCACTACTCTTTCCCCCTCCCTCAATATTGGCTCGCCAAATAAAACAAAATACCCAAATCGCGTCCCTTTTCTAATTTTTCTCTCCTTTTCAATCGACGCGTTATTAAAACCAAAAAAAAGCATCCCTGAATCGCGTAGCATTCAAACAAATCGTTAATTACCGGGTTTAATTAGTTGGACAGCGATACGATCGAAAGACACGAAACGTCACAAAAATTTCATCGAGTGGAGTGGTGTATACGTCCAAAGCGGGACGAATGAATTAGAAGAATCCGGCATAAAAACGGGGCGCGGAAAGGGAAATTCGCCGGCGGTATTGTGCGCTGGCCGATATTAAAATGCCGGTGATTGATGCGTGTACCGTGCACCGTTTTGCCTTCGGAACAAGCCCCCACTTCGCTAAAATACGAGGCTGTCATAACGGGGTGATATTGCATCTTCTCGTTGCCACGGGACGCGTGTTGCACGCTCCCCTCCCCCCCCCCACTTTTCGTTGCGTGTTCATCGTCCTACGAGAGATAACCCGATACAACAAGTTAATCACCTGGTTAAGCAATCATATTTCGCCATTTATTTTATCATGCGTTGTTCTCTTTAAACATGATATCACTTATCATTCGATCCATGAACGTTTAGATTTAATTTCGTTTTCAAAACGCTTAGGTTAGGTTAGGTTAGATCATGATGACATGATGCGAACATTCTAAGGTATGATGAGACCTAATTAGACCTGATGAGACCTTATAAAACGTGATGTTACTCTTTGGGAGCTCGATTAGACCTAATCAGGCATAATACAAGCTAGTAATACCATAATTAAACTTTTTTAGGCATGATGCAAACTTTCTAAGGCATAATTAGACCTTATCAGACATGATGCAAACGTTCAAAGGCATGATTAGACCTAATTAGACCTGATGAGACCTTCTAAAACATGATGTTACTCTTTCGGAGCATGATTAGACCTAATCAGGCATGATGCAAACGTTCAAAGGTATGATTAGACCTAATAAAACGTGATGTTACTTTTTGGGAGCTTGATTAGACCTGATGAGACCTTCTAAAACATGATGTTACTCTTTGAGAGCATGATTAGATCTAATCAGGCATGATACAAGCTAGTGATACCATAATTAAACCTTTTTAGGCATGATGCAAACCTTCTAAGGCATAATTAGACCTTATCAGACATGATGCAAACGTTAAAAAGTATGATTAGACCTAATTAGACCTGATAAGACCTTCCAAAACATGATGTTACTCTTCAGGAGCATGATTAGACCTAATCAGGCATGATGCAAACGTTCAAAGGTATGATTAGACCTAGTTAGACCTGATGAGACCTTCTAAAACATGATGTTACTCTTTGGAGGCATGACTAGACCTTATCAGGCATGATGCAAACCTTCTAAGGAATGATGAGACCTAATTAGACCTGATGAGACCTTATTAAACATGATGTGAATGATTTAACTTCATAAGACATGATGACAACCTTATAAGGCATAATCAGACCTAATTAGGCATGTTTCGAACCAGAACTGGCATGATTGGATTTTTTTAGGCATGACAAGACCTTGCATGATAGGATTAAACAGGATTAACATGATGCAAGCCTTATAAGTCATGATTTAGACTAGATCTGGAATGATTCGACCTTTAAAGCTATGATAAGACCTGATTAGACCTGATGATATCTTATAAAACATGATGTTACTCTTTAGGAGCATGATTAGACCTAATCAGGCATGATGCAAACGTTCAAAGGTATGATTAGACCTAGTTAGACCTGATGAGACCTTCTAAAACATGATGTTACTCTTCGGGAGCATGATTAGACCTAATCAGGCATGATGCAAGCCAGAAATACCATAATAGAACCTTTTTAGGCCTGATAAAAACTTTCTAAGGCATAATTAGACTCAATAAGACCAAATAAGACCTTATAAAACATGGTTTCATAGAGAAATCAATGATCATGAATGGAAGAACGTAATTAGCTTCTAAAATCAATCTCATGTCTCCTTGTCAATTCACCGCTAATGGTGTAATCGCGAGCGTCTGATGATCCCGTTCTGGTCCTGGCAGTTCACCCGAAACGTCGATTTTAGCATTGAAAGCTTCGAAGGGTTGATATATATTCCAAGTCCGCGATTCCGAACGAAATAACGATATTTCCGTGTTAATTACATCGAAAAGGTCGCGAAAGTTGGCTTTGTTATCGAACGAAAACGCCGTAATCACCGCAGTCAGTCGTAGAATTATCAAGCTGGAATGTCGCTGTAATAAATCCCGGCGTCGTTCCCTAACCAGTCCACCCCCCGACCATGTTTCACCCTTATATTGTCGCTCGGACAAAGAGCCTCGCCGCGGTTGACTTGAACTGCGTACTTTCGTACCCTTGGCAATCCCGCAAAACACTGATATGAAGAACATATTTTCCCCGGCGGAAAAGCTCGACTTCTTTAATCCGGAACTCTTCTCCGAATGAGCTCGAAATCAGCTGGAAATCGAGCCCAATCCCGGAACAATACGGATTTTCTTCGGAGATAAGTTTCCCGGGTAACGTAGGGTAAAGCAGGCATAATCGCGAAGCGTTATTACCTATTTGTCGGATAAAGCGGCGTGTGTTTGGTACAACAAGGAGCGGGAGAGCCGGTGACAATCCGCATAAGCCCGGCACACACGATAAGCGCGGCGATAACGGGCTTTAAATTTTCGCCGATTTTCTTCTTTAAAATCGTCGAGGGCGAGCCTGAAGGTAAAGGGAGGACCCTTTCACCTCTTTCTGTTTCCGCGCGAAACAGAAGATGCAGATAGGGCTGACGGATAGGGCCGAGTTGGGGGACGAATCCGATTTTCGTGCCGATAAAAGGGACCGAGGAAACGCGTGTGTAAATCGAAGCGTACCCCCCCCTGATTTAGAGCGCGTTGTTTGGAATCCTCGCGATTTTTCGCGTTACGGTGTTGTTTTTTACCGCGGATTAGACCATGGCCGTTAGTAAACACTATCGGCGAGGGCGAGCGATTTTACGGACGGCCGATGCGTCACCATAAGTTAAGTCGACTCTCGATGACTGTCGTTCGCGGCTTACCATCAGGCGCGGAAGGATTGCCCCATTACGGACACGTTTTGTTGCCTTTTTTACTATAGTTCGGGCTTTTTTCTGATTCTACCTTGATTATTGAACCTATCAGGCATGATTCGAGTCAAATTTTACATGATTGAACTTCATGAGACATGATGCCAACCTTAGAAGGCATGATCAGACCTAATTAGGCATGATCCAAACCAAAATTAGCATGACTAGATCTTTTTAGGCATGATAAGACCTTACATGATAGGATTAAACAGTATGGACATGATGCCAGCCTTATAATTCATGATTTAGACTAGATCTGGAATGATTTGACCTTTAAAGGCATGATAACACCTAATTCGACCTGATGAGACGTCATAAAACATGATGTTACTCTTTGGAGGCATGATTAAGCCTTATCAGGCATGATGCAAACCTTCTAAGGTATGATTAGACCTAATTAGACCTGATGAGACCTTATTAAACATGATGTGAATGATTAAACTACATAAGACGTGATGCCAACCTTAGAAGGCATGATCAGACCTAATTAGGCATGATTCAAACCAAAATTAGCATGACTAGATCTTTTTAGGCATGATAAGACCTTACATGATAGGATTAAACAGTATGGACATGTTGCAAGCCTTATAAGTCATGATTTAGACTAGATCTGGAATGATTTGACCTTTGAAGGCATGATTAGACGTAATTAGACCTGATGAGACCTCATAAAACATGATGTTACTCTTTAGAGGCATGATTAAGCCTTATCAGGCATGATGCAAACCTTCTAAGGTATGATTAGACCTAATTAGACCTGATGAGACCTTATTAAACATGATGTGACTGATCAAACTCCACAAGACATGATGCCAACCTTATAAGGCATAATCAGACCTAATTAGGCATGATTCAAACCAGAACTGGCATGATTGGATCTTTTTAGGCATGATAAGACCTTGCATGATAGGATTAAACAGTATCAACATGATGCAAGCCTTATAAGTCATGATTTGAACTAGATCTGGAATGATTAGACCTTTAAAGGCATGATAAGACCTGATTAGACCTGATGAGATCTTATAAAACATGTCACTCTTTGGAGGCATGATTAGACCTTATCAGGCATGATGCAAACCTTCTAAGGCATGATTAGACCTAATTAGACCTGATGAGACCTCATCAAACATGATGTAAGTCTTCAGAAGCATGATAAGACCTTTGAAGGCATAATAAGACCTAATTAGACCTGATGAGACCTCATAAAACATGATGTAAGTCTTTAGAAGCATGATTAGACCTAATAAGACATGATACAAGCCAGAAATGGCATAATTGGACCTAATCAGATATGGTTCGATCTTATCAAACATGATGCGACTCTTTCAAAGCCTGATTAGACCTTATCAGACATGATAAACCATAAAATGCAACATAAATCCGGATTATCAAACCGATAAATTGATTTCCGGGTGAGTTTAAAGCAAGAGGATTCCATTCACGAATATATCAATAAAACACGGTCAATCCCGCGTAAAAAAGCCCTATTCCCAGGGAACGTATATATTTTTTTTTCAGTCCCGTTCCCATCCAAAGCAACGCTGTCAACGTACATCGCGGCCGGGACTTTCAGCTATTTGTTGCCCACGAAGCCCGGATAACTCTGAGATATTACGCGAGCGTGTAAACACGATGATAAACGCTCGCGCGCGAGTCGCGGGGGTGCGTACGTGAAAGTTGGCATTGCCGGTGTCGGGCTCGTGTATATATAGTGGCAATATAGAAGATCATATGTCATGCAAGGGTCTCCAACACCGCCCTCTTCGCCACGTTCGTTTATAGAGAGGTAGCGGTATACGCGGGCACCGCATACGTGTGCGTTACCACAGATTGAATTCCAGCTCGTGGCTATGTGGTTCGCGAAAACGAATAAGCCAAACAAAATAAATAGCACAAGGGTTTTTGCGCGCCGAGTTATGCCACGGGCGGTTCCGTGTGTTTTGCGTTCGCGAGAGGAGAGGGCGCAAAGACCGATCGGTGTGTGCGTTGTACCGAACGGCCACGGCTTATTAATCTGACGCTAAAGCGATAAAGCGGGCTGCCCACGCGACAGCCCCGATACTGCTTCATACTTGCCGGGTTGCCGGTCAATCTGTGCCTCGGAAACGTTCGCTAATCGTATATCGATGTGCTCGAACGCGCGGAGAGCTCATTCACTTTTTTTTCG
Organism: Zelostemma sp. ZL-2020; assembly: GCA_022816865.1. Taxonomy (NCBI): domain Eukaryota; kingdom Metazoa; phylum Arthropoda; class Insecta; order Hymenoptera; family Platygastridae; genus Zelostemma; species Zelostemma sp. ZL-2020. The sequence continues at coordinate 10,821 of JABFQM010003568.1, forward strand.
ACACGATCCAACGGATCGCTGCAGGGGGGGAGGGGGGGAGGAGGGGGAGGGACGATTTATGCCTTACGATCCGAGGGAATGAATATGTCTTTCTTATAGCCGCTGTCGTAATTTTTTTTCCTTCTCTTTTGACGTATGATATAATGAGTCGTCGAGATTTCAAGGCGCTGCCTTTCAAACTGCATTTCTTCTATTTATTATCTCTTTTTTTTTCGCATATTTTAGGAACTCTTTAAAAAGAGTTTGTTCTAGATAATGGCGTTAGTGATAACGAAAAACTCGTGTTGCTAAGAGCTAAAGGACCATTTTTTTACTCCTCGTTCTTCTGCTCCTGTAAACAGGAGCGGAAAGCGTGACTCCTGCTCCTGTAAACAGGAGCGGAAAGCGCGACTTCTGCTCCTGTAAACAGGAGCAGAAGAGCGTGACGTCACACACTTTGGCTCCGCTTTTCCATGGTTTACACAGGAGCTGGAGGACCGCTTTTACGGCTTGCGTGACGTCACACACCGCTAGGTTTGTTTACCGTAGCGTGAGATGCCACTATACATTTCATATGCACGACCTTGAGTATACTTTCACTGTTCGAAAAAGGACTACTTCTG
>JABFQM010003569.1:0-11421 GCA_022816865.1 Zelostemma sp. ZL-2020
TAGAATATAATAATTTAAAGCACAGTATGGACGTACGCCAGATCCGACTGGGTCCGGACAAGGCGAACATCGCGCACGCAGCGGGCACTCCGAGCGTGCAAGCTTAAGATCTAAAATTTTTTCTGGACACAGTTTTCAACGGTCCATTCTCAAATTCATACAGTAGTTACTGAAGTATCTAAAGTACATTTTTCAACAAAAATAATTTTAAAAAAACAGTTCCAAATTTGAAAAAAAATTATTTGTTTAATAAATTGTAACATTTTTTTATAAACAATAGGTGACATCGATTTTCCGTAATCCCCACAAGAAAGCTGAGAAAAAATGCTAAATTTTATGAGGGTTAACTATTTTTTCAATCGAATTTTTTTCTCCGTATATGCAAATGTTTAGAGGTACTTTTTCCGAACGTCAAAAGTTTGAAAATTTACAACTCCAAAGTTTTTGATATCATATTAAAATAAAAAAATACGTGTCCAATATTTTAGATTAAAGAACGAGAAAAAAAATGTTTCACGGAAAAAAAATTTTGAATTGTAAATTTTGGATGGAATGACCCATAACAAATTTCTAATTTCACGTAATTTCTGCGACGCTTGGTAATATGTAGTTTATCAGTTTTTGTAAGATTACATTTTTGCACTTAATAACCCAAAGTTTACTTAAGGTAGCATAAGCTCAAGTTACGGTGTATCGTCAGGGTTTCCGCAGCTCGTTTTGATCGTTGAGTAACATTCGCTTCCAAATGATTGCACTTTCCATAATTTGTCGGATAATCCGATGCTTTTGGGTTCGTCGCATCTGTGCAATCCAGAATCTTCGTATAAGCTGAAATTGGATTAGCTCTCCGCGGTCGTGAAGCAATTTGCAAGGTAAGGAGGACGAGTGTGTAGTACTTTGTCGTGAAAATGATTAGGAGTGGTTTTGACCTCGGGAATCTGACAACGCGAACTTGCGAACTACAGGCTTTGGAAAGCCGATGCTAATGCGGCACTGCGAAAGTGATCTGGACGATTAAGTTTTCTCATATACAGTTGGACACGATACAATCAGCGGCCTCAAATTGGCACATGCAAAGTGTTTGCGTAGGCAAAATACAATTACGAGTCTTGTTGTGGAAGAACAAGATTTTTCATCTCAGGAATTTCTGATGCACGAAACGATTATTTCGTAACGAAGTCTTAATACTGCAGTACGGCTGAAAAGTATATTAGTGATGAGTCGGCTTGTATAGAATTGGGTTTGTTTGTTCGAAATGAGTCCTCGTTACAAGCCCACAGAGTTACGTAACGCTCTGTAACGAATTTCCGCGGTCATGCATAATTGGACCATTGAACAGTACAAGCTCGCGTGTATAACTAATGTACCGTTACTAATTCAAGTTGAATTTCTGTGTGGTTGAAGTTCTCGCAAGTTTAGGGGCGCTCTTGATATTTGCTCCATAATACACTCAATAACATCCTGGCCTCGTACAATTCTCTATCAAGGAAAATTCTCGTTTCGTTTTGTTTAATTTTGAAAGTTCTTATTTGCAATTTTGTTTGCGTTCGCTAGTTTCATTATTAATTTATTTTAATTTCAGCAACGTTTAATCAGTCATAATTGGCTACTGCAGAACGTCTCTTTACCGCTGTAAATGATTGAAAGAAGCACTAGCGAAGTTGACGTAGCTTCGAAGTTTGAGAACTTGGAGATTATATTAATTTTTGATTCTATCGGTCGCGTTAATTACAATTCTTAGACTAGGGCACAAAATAAACCAGTTCGTTTCAACAAGAGTCTCGAAGACGTGACACGTAATTATCTTACCTTTATAATGACTGAGTAATTAGTAGTGCTGCTGTTTCTTTTTTCTCGCTGCTTTCTCAGTAGCGCGCTTTTAACTCAACAAAACAAACATTTCTGCTTGGAACAATTGCAAGAATTATCAAACAAGTTTTAAAATTTGAAAATATCCGCAGGCAATTCGAAATGTACAATGTAAATTATGTAAAATATTGATACTTGAAACGAATCAAAAAGCTTTTGATGGACGTATAATTTTCCGAACAATTTAACGATGGTTTTATAGATTAGGCTGTATACATTTTTTTTCATCAAAATTGACATCACACTTAAGTTTGTATCTGAGACTTTTCTTCCAATCTCAGGAAAATTCATGGTGTTGAAAAAGTTACGGCACATCTGGAAATGCCACGAGATATTTGACGCGACTTATCTCGAGATGATTATAGAGCTTATGCGCTCCGAAGTAATAATCGAGCGGCAGCATTCCGTCGTTAGCTATAAAATTTTGCATTTACTCTCGTCAATGATGGCGTTGCTAGTCGTGACTACTACAGATGAGATCTTTTCTCTTATTCCTGAGTGTGATGATCCCGGGCGATGATTAGTACTTTGTTTTTGCGGTAAATTAATCCAATACCTTTACTATATGTTTTTTTTTCAATTTCTTCAGTGTTAATTATATCTGACAAATTTCTCTTATTCTATTGAAATCGAGAACGAAAGTGTTTCATTAAAACTGAAAGTAATATAAAGTGAATTAAACGAAAGATTATATGTTTGGTGCGAAGAAAAATGGAATTTTGATTTCCGAGAGAGCGCACATGAAAATGTTATTCTGTGGTCACATGCATTCCTCTGAGTGCGGATCTCAGCGCATCCAACTCGCTTTATACGTCCAAGAGTCGCACAGGAATTGTTGCACTCATGTTTCCAAATTGGATCAGAAACTCCGCGTTGTGTATGCGCATACTGGCAGAGGATTTTGAAAGTTTGTTAGATTCCAGCATAAGTAGAGATTCATTTCAAACTCGCTGTTTCAGCATAGGTTTTCTCATTTCCCTAATGTGCGAAGCGACCGAGCAAAAAAGCGAGAACGTCTTTAAAGCTATTTCAACACTAAAACCGGAAATTCGAAACACTCGGGAAATGAATCAAATCGTAAGAAAAAAAAATTCGAGAATCGGAACTTTTTGATACTTTGATAAAAAATATTTTCCAGAGTGAAACTTGCGTCGTAAATATTTGTACTGCCTTTTATCCATTAGCATTCACGATAATTATTGTTGAATGTTACTAAATTGTTATGAATAAATGCAACACTAAAAGTGTATCTCTCATTTAACACCTTTCATTTCATCTTATAAATGTCAGGCATAATAATCATAACGCAATCCCTTTAAGTATGCTATGGCAATTCCCGGATAGTATATTTATGCGTTTTTGTAGATGGTCCGAACATTATGAGTTTCTTTGAAGACGTGCAAGATTTACCGCGACATTTAGAAGACGGGAGTGAACTTCGAAATTTCCCGGCCGACCTCGAAGTCTTAATTACCGCGCAATGCATACATGTTAACTCGGTGCTGTATGCATGATGCACTTTCATATCGTGTCTATCGTGAATTACGATGAAGATACACCGAGAAATCGATTATCTAGTTGATGTTGTTTTAGCATACCATCTAAAAAAAACTACATGTATGGCATGCACGGTAACGTACATTTTAAAACACAAGAAATAAGTATCGCAATATAGAAAAGTTCGGAATTTGAGGACTCCAAAATATTTAAAAAATAGTTCGCTGAAGTACGTTTTCGGGCGCGATGTGAAAATGAAAGATAATGAGGCTTGTTTTACTTGTAATATCCGGTAGAATTACAGATGTTTACATGGAGCACGGCTCGCTGATTTCATTACCGACTCGTAAGGGATCCCTGGGTGCATTGTTATGTAGATAGAAATTTGCATCATCCAATTAGTCTATGTACATTTGACCACAACAGTGAATTTGCTCGAATGTCAAGTTTGAGTAAGCTCGCAAAGAACGCTCAATGTAAATATGCGTGTCGTTGAATGATGTTATCCAACACGAACTTCATTTGCTTTTTATAAAAAATGAAAATTCAATAACCGGGAAAGTTGGAAATAAAGTTAATGATTTCGAAATATGCCTGAAATGTTGATGCTACACGTACTGCTACGTCACCGCAACTGTAGCATCCAGCAGCAATTACAGTAATTTCATTTCCCCGCCTTCCTTTTGGTTATATCGGGGTACTGGTCGCTTGTTTCATTAGCCAATATTTAACCACATTCATTAAGTATGCACGGTATGTATCACATCAAGAATTTTGAAACGAGGATGAAATAGATACTTTGAGCGTCTTGATGGTTTGAAAGGTCACGATCTTCGATGCAGTAGTTGTGCAATCAGATAAAATTATTCTGAAAAGCAAACGTTTACTTTTCAACATTTTTGATAGGGTTTCCCTCTAAACATAGGTCAAAGGAATGTGCTATTAATTTCGCAGCTTAATTTAATTATGTGTTATTAACGGCTAAGGTTAAGTAATTTAATTTTTTCATGGATCGCGTGTTGAGGAATGTTTAATCAGAATTAAATGATTTACAGAACATCTGAAATTATGTCACTCCGCATTCCCTGTGAGTGTGGAATGCACGTTGATATATGTGCAGAGTCAAGTGTTATTTCATCTTCAAATTATTTGAAGCGAATAGAGGAATTTTGATGCATTAGCGAAGAATTTGAATAATTCGAAGTGAATTGATGAATATTTCAGTATTCTGACGTTTATTTCAAATACTTGGCAAGTTTCTGAGAGCCTGTAAATACGGCAAAGATGAATGAACGTTTCTGGAAGCCGAGATCCAGACAGATCTATGTGCATTTTTTTCATTTTTCTTCCATGTCGTTCTTACCGTCTTCCATTCAAAATTACTGCATTTATGTATTTCGAAGCATTAAGCATGAGTTTTAACAATCCTTGAAACTCTGTGTGCAAATGTACCGTAAATCGTAACAATAATGTTATAATAAATTTCTCCTCATACTGCGTGTTTTCTCCTCGAAGCTTTGTAAGTAGCTTAAAGCTCAATAAATTGAAATAACGCCCTCTCTTGTGTATTCCAGCAAACGCATTCAGACACGTATACAATCGAGGGCTTTTAGCATAAAGCCTTCCCAACGCAATGAAGGGTCGCAATATTTAGCAAAAACATGTAGAGCTTCGCCAACTGTTGAACACAAAACCCGAGTAGCAGTTACCGCTGTCCGTAAATGCAACGGACTCGTGAATTATGAATGACGTAGCACGGAGAGTGAATTTACGTTCGTGCACTACAAAAACTGCTGTCTTGAAGGGTATCATCGAGTATTCACTAAAAGAGTCTAGTGATCCGGACTAATTAGGTCCAAATGAACGATTTGCTGGAACATTTTCGGGAGTGGAATTGCTTTGAATTACAAACTTTACAAAAATCAGAATTCGGAAACTATTGATGATACAACTATGATCATAATTTATAATTTATCTTGCTTTACATTTATTCAGATTTCTGTAGAAGACCTTAAAATATAGGCCGAAAGCTAAGACATTAAAAGAAATATAATCACGGTGATTTTTATCGTTCGGGGCAATAAACTTGTAGTGTGTTTCTGCATTCGAATTGCCGGTGACGTTTCACTTGCGATGCCGTTAGTAATTGAGTTCGCGCTCGTACTTATGCGAATTAAGTAAAGTCACGTATGCGCATTGTAAGTTTGCCAGATTGCGGGACTCGTTGTACGTGTTGAATGAGTTTAACGCGTCGATACGAGTTCGTTCATTGCGAATACTCATTCAATTCTTTGAAACAGTGAGTTCCCTTAGTTCAGAAACAAAAATTTCCGATCGATTTTTGTTACAAAATAGAGGTCTTTTAAGTTGGATGAGGTACAATTCTTTTTTTTAATCAAAAAAAGGTCTATAGTAGAATGAAGCTAGTAGATTTGAAGTGTTAATGGAGAAATCAAATGTAATGGAATGGCGATTAGGATGGCAAAAAGCGATGACTGAGAAACTGTCAGGATCTTATTGATTAGGAGCAAGATTACGTACGGAGGAAGGATCTTCAACTATCGCGGAGCTTGTCGTCGCTCTTGATTTACCGGCGCAGTCTTCCGGATCATTGCGGAAATCATTCACGCATCTTTGTGAGCTGCCGCTTCTATGTGATTTTACGTTAATCTAACAACCAGTTCGCTTTGACTCTCTCGTAATGACGAACTTTCACCCGATTACACCGCTCCTCTACTCATCCTCGTCTCATCTTCAGTAATGCTATTCATAAATTCATCTGAACCGTTTAATCATCGAATAATACATCACCGGGAACTAGGAAATTCTTCGCTGCATTCTTTTGATACAATGTTTTGAACATTATCAGCGTTTAATGAGAAGAGAAAACGCTTTGAAACTTTCATACTATTAATACATGATTCTTCCTCAGATTGAATTATGAAATCATATTTAATGACTTTTGTTTGGAATGTTAATAAAGAAATTTAGGATTAAATTGAGTAGGGAATTATTCATACTCTTATCAATTGGTATTTAAAGGGCAAGAAGATTCTCTTTTTTGCATGGAAAATGCCGGGTCTTGGTGTAGAGCCCCATCAGTGCATTTTCACTCTGAAACTTTGCTTAGAAGATGAAAATTATTTGTCAGACTCTCCAATATTCTTCTTTTTTCATTGAATCGAGATAATGATGGGAACGATAATAACAATTTCTAGCAGAGGATTATTATATGGCTGAGAACTGTTTTGTAATGGAAAGCGAAGAATTTCTAACGAGCTCGTAATAAAAAGAGTGATGGAGTCCATTCATAAATTTTACCCGGAAAATTATGCGAAGCCTTGAAAATTACGCGAAGCCCTTAAAATGTGATATTACATTTTTCAGTTATTGATTTTTATTGAAATTATACTTAACATTTTCATTTTTCTTATCGTCCTTTCAAAGATGTGAAATTCCTTACAACTTTTCAATCATTTTACAGGGTATTGTAAATAGCATAAAAGAAAGTTGTTTATTGTTATCTTTGTTCTTCGGAACAAGTGCTGAACGAGTTCCGTTGCGTAATAATTATCATCTTGCTTTGTAATGATCTACTAATTAAAAGTGCCGTTGCGACTTTATCGTCGCAGAAAAGTTATTTTCCATTTCTGCAACATGGTTCGAATTCAGCGAAGCAAAAATTGCATTAGGAAAACTGATGAGAATTTTGTAGTTTCGGAACATCGGCAATACCATTATAAAAAATTTAATCACTCTTAACTAATTGTTTCGTAAGATATAATAAAAAAGTACATTAAACCCTGGTTGGTGAAATTCAAATCGTAAACGTCAATAACTTATAATTATTTTGTTGCCGACTATCAAAAGACAATCAATTAATTTTCGTGAATTGTCGTCGTAATGTTATATCACCGTAAACAATGCATAATAATGTGTATGTTTTTGCACTGGCATGTAATTATAGAAAAGTTATTTAATAGCGAGATAAAAATTTCCGATGCGCCAGTCAAACATCGGGCTCTATGATTTTCACATTATTAAGTCATCGAGAAAAGGCCATACTTTCTCCTCGGAATCTCGATATGGCTACGTAATTCTGTGGTTAATCACCGATGAGTTATCACCTTTGGTTTTCACCTTCGTAGTACGGTAGCTACGAAGTGTTGAAGCATCTCTCAAACACTACACCACCCGTCGTTCGAACGCAGGAAAATATTTACAAATGTTACGTAAGGTTTTGTTTTTTTTGTAGCGATAATAATTGACGTAACGTACATGACCTATAAATAGAGATTAAACTTTCGGTCTAATCGCAGTTGAAAGTAGGTCGATCGTATTTTGTTTTCTCACCCCACGAATGGAATATTCTTGATGAATATTTCAGCATTAAAAACGTTGTCGTTTATTTGCGAATTTTGTAAATTCTTGATAGTCACCGATAAAATTCTGAAGCTGAATCATAAAATGATTCGGTACGATCGTGTTTATCGGAGCATTGTGCTAGTTTCATAAACCTCCTCTTTCGCCAGAAGAGCATCATTTCGTAAAAATCAGTAAAAATTCCAGATAAATGTACAATACCTTCCATCTTTCCGCTGGTCTACTGTTTTCCGGATTAAATACCAGAAAAACCACAAAACTACACTGCAATCAATCTGATAAATCCGAGAAAATGCGAAAAAGAATTTTTCCTATTCGGAAATCATGTACGCCGTTAAATTTGATTTACACATCCAACGGCGGAAATCGCGTGAAATCTGTTACTGATCACTTCCTAGGCTCTATTTTTCACTCCAAATCTAATTAACGAAGAAACCTGATCTTCAGCTGTACCTTAAACGGATTTTAATGCAACTCATTCATTCCGGTTTTCTCAAGTTCCACATCCAGCAATGCAATTTCCCCAACTTCCGCAGTGTAACCGAGGAAATTATTTTAGAATGCTAGGGAAGTATTGTTCTGCATTAAATTAGCCAAATTACGTGAAGCTGGTTCGAGTCAAGCAGCATCCTGGAGGCATGCAAATAAAAGATTTGGGCAGAGTGTCAGAGATTTCGAACTGGTGCCGTAATGACAGGCTCGGGTTCGAGTCAATGATTAATATTTCACGGCGGATGAATAGCCGTAATTGAATTGCAGATTGTTTTCGGTTCGGCGCATACGTTAAATGGTCCGCGCTTAGCTACATTGCAAAATGTTCTTCCTGTTCGGAACAGATGCGATACTTCATTGGACTCTACCAAATGTTCTGAATCCGTCATTCCGAAAAATCTTGCGACCAATACTTCTGCCGTTTCTAGAGCGAAATGGAGATTCCAGTTGCCTTTTAAAAAGATTACGTCGCGGTTACTTGTTTTGCTGATCAGACATGCATTTTGTACCCGCCTAATCATGCTTATTCAAAACTGGAATTAATCTCAAATTATTACATCGGTATATGTTGGATTATAGTTGTTTTTGACGCAAAAAGTGCATGAAGAATGGTTGCAAACGGATATGTTCTGGCCTAATTAGACTTCATCAGAAATGAGTTAGTTTTGATCAGGTCTGATCAATCTTTTTTCAGGTTTATTAAGTTATAACCGTTTTCCAAACATTTTATAATAACAATATTTGATGTCTGAAATCATACGTTTATTGACCGGATGTCATTTTCATCGATGGTTTTCAAGATTAGATAAATGGCAAAATAAAAACGCAATAGTAATCTATTTAGATTCCGATAAAGTTGATTTGATTGAACATCTTGCTGAATGGTTTATTTCCCGTAGAAATCGATGTATCGACAGTATCAAACTAGAATGAAGATGAATGAAACCGCAGAATGAAAGCACTGATAAACAATATCCGGATAATCTCAATGTAGCATCGATCCAGTGGACAACGGCAAGGTGAATTTCTCTTGGGGGTTATATATTATTACTTCAATGAGAAAGGCAAACAATCGACGCACACGTCAGCCGGCCTGTTGTATAAAAATGCGATTAAATCGTAATCGAAGTACATCGAAAAAACGAGCGTTCTCGAAATAAATGGAAATCGTTTGCATAATTTGTCTTTCAAAATGATATTATCATACAATTTAGTTAACGGTTTTCTCTACTTTAAGCTCATAAAAATCGTGACTCGTAAGAAACGTTCTCGAAATATCATTTGATTCGAATAAAACGAAAGTTATTCCACGATCCGTGCATGTAGGCAGTAATTTTTGGGGAAAGAATTCTACCGCGACATGAGTCGTCGTTTTCTTAAATAAGTTGGTGAAATGTCTTGGCAAAGAGAAAATTTCTTTGAAAATGCATTTGGCGGAGAGTTCAGCGGATCAGAGAACGCCGTGCGCATTCTCTGCTTTCTCACGCTCTTACCGCGGTTGTTAGAGGCCATCGCAAGGAGACAAATACATTCTTCTCTTCCAGTCCCGAAGAAAGAGAACAGAAGCGTCATAATCCGAAGAAGATCGCGAATCTTCAAAAACTGATTATGCATTCTACGAGGCTCATCTCCGAGAAACACGAGCTCCTTTTCAACAGGGCCTCATTTGTCTTGTAAGAATGCAACGTGATCAGGCTGTATTGTAAACGAATCAGTTGGCAAGTCTTGGAATAATTACGGCGAACTTCTATAGACTTTGCTGACGTTTTCTCATCATTTCATTAATCATAGCGGTGGAACGGAATTCAAAAGTGCTAAAGAGATAATAGCAGCTGAGCTCTACAGTTTTCTGAGGGTGACAACATTTGTTGGATTATCGGATTGAAAATGCGCATTGTCTTGCGTAATTTTACGCATCGTTTCCCAGCAGGAAAGGCGAGTGAACCATAATAGCACTTGGTTTGCTGGAAACTGGATTATACTATTGCATAATGTAGTCGATTAATATTCAGATAGGAATCTCGCGTATTAAGAATAGCTCGCAGATTCCATGTAGCACGTGTACTTGTAGACACCGATACAAAGACCGGTAGCCGCTGCAATACCATTATGTAAATGCCGCGGATGACTCAGGCATTTGGTTAATCGAAATTCTGTCTATTAATAGTCAGGAATTAAAGGATGCTTCGATGGTATTTTCAATGTTGCTTATTGGCTTCATGGCCTCTTGTTGAAAGTTTTTACTCGGTTTTGAATGATCGACCTGTATCGCGATGAAAGAAAGTTTCTGACATACTTTGATTCTAAAGTACAAAAGTTTCGACAGAAATTGATGTGATATTGATTTGTTGCAGGTACGCGCACGTGTGACAACGATGAAACTCACGACCATCTGCTTCTTGTGTAAGTTGGATATTTTTATATATTTTTTTCAACAAAAATACAACTTGTAACGTTTGTAATCAACTTTGTCACTTTACCCGGTTTCATGATGTAGTTAGAACAGTCTAAGAAACTTTTGAAAACATGACATGTCAAAACACAATGGCTTGTAATTTCACTGGCTGCGTTATCTCTGACTTTACATTTACAATTTTCACGTCAATTCAATAATGTTTAAGAGAAATTCGGAAGTTTAGATGACCTTAAAATTAGAGTTTCAGAATTCTGTGCGACGCTCGCGGATTTCTGTCGAACTTAAAAAGACAGCGTGAGATAGTTGACAATTTGGCATTGGTTTAATGGGAAAACGCTCGTTATTACTGAAAAATGGAAAAAGGTGTAGGAAAATCAGAAATATGGTAGAAACAAATTGAAGAGGGTTAACATGAGAATTATTCAACCTGTGTAAAGAAGCATATTATCAATTTTTCAAGAACCTACGCGAAAAATGAAAATTGAAGTTGGGTATTTTGTAAAAGTAAATATAGTTTTTTGGATAACATCAATATATTTTAATTAGTTTGAAGTTTCTTGCTCGGTTTAATTTCCTTAATTCTTTTTCACCATCCGCTTATTACCACTACAACCCTCACCAAACACAGCACTACATCATAAAAACAAACCTCTACACTACAGACACATAGAACTACCTAGAATACACTATTATACACAACAAAAAAACAAACAAGACACTAAGACTACAAGTGTCAACAAAAGAACAGCACACACCCGACCACA
>JABFQM010003570.1:0-11421 GCA_022816865.1 Zelostemma sp. ZL-2020
CATGGGCCATGGTCGGTTCCGGGCGAAGGAAATTGTTTCGGCGGCCGTAAGTCATTTCTTTCTTTCAGATTAATGAGAAATTCCACTTGGGTGGAATCTTCATTAAATTTCACGAATATTATGCAATTGAAGTTCAAGTCATTATTGATTTCATTATCTATGTGTTTTTGTGATCTCTGACATTTGAAGGGAAACATTATTTTAATGGTGCATTTTTTCAAGTTGAATGTTTTTTAAAATTTGTTTTAACGATTCTTTTTATCAACTTGCGCAGGTAATTTAAATTGAAAAAGAACACACCATTAAAGTAATGTATTCATTTATTTATTTAATAATTTCACGGGTTAGAAATGTCAGGCAATTACTAGAGTCAAGATATCTTACGAATGAAAAAAGAAAGATGATGACAGTTTTCGAAGAAAACGAAAAACATAATAAACGTGTGATGAGTAGTACTAGTTTGTAAAAAAGATAAATCAAGTATGAAGTCTAAAACTATGTACAAGAAAAATATGCTTTGGTTTGGGGCGCAAAGTAGTTGAAGACATTCCGGGGTGATCTGGAGCGAGAAGAACGAAGTAGTTGACATTTTGCGATGTTTAGAGGAAGTACATTCCTCCTCGCACCGGATCACCCCGGGCCGCATCTAGATAATTTTTTACATCATTTTTCAGACCAGTTCCAAAGATCGGTGTGACTCACACATAATAAAATGAATAACGACTTGAACTTAAATTTACCTTATATAATAAAACGATCAAGTTTAATTAAGGCAATTTATTCGTAATTAGGGTAAATTTATCTATAATGTTATTGACTTGTTTATAATCAATAGAGTGTGTCTTGTAGAGAGGCCTTGATAAAAGGCCATAACAGTGCCCGAAACGTCGGAAATAAATATTTATGATTCCCCTAGCTAGTCGACCTAGAAAAGCAAAAAAAGAAGTGTAAAAAATATGAATTACAAGTTTTGCGAGGTTTTCTTGTGAAACATGTAAATGTTTGTTATTTTAGAACCAACCGATCCAATCGTCGTTTTCCTCTGGGTTCTGTTTAGCGTCATCGGCATCATCTCGTTCTGCGGCTTGGCCTATGCATTGAAAAGGTACATTTCCATACTGCTCATTCATTCATTCATTCATTCATTCATTCATTCATTCATTCATTCATTCATTCAATGTCGAGCGAATACAAAACATTGCTTTTCACGAAAAAAAGTATAAAAATGTAAATTTTGTAGGCTTTGGATGAAATGCAGTGCCATGCGTGACGTAGAAGTGAAACTTCCGCCAGGGTTAGCTACGGAAACGGTAATAATTTTTTCGGGACTTTTATTTCGTACGAAAGTTGAAAGTATAAACGTGGTGTCCTATTTTTGGTTGTAAACAGCTCCTCCAGAAAGCAAGCGATCAACACATTCGACAATCGTCCACTGATTCGAGCGGCTGCTCGAGCGGCCAGGAATCCGTTACGTCCGAGTCTCATGTGTCGAGTGACAGTGGAGCTGACGTGGATCCTATCTCGACGTCCAACAAGTTACTCGCACCGACGCCAGCTTGGGAAGCTACCAGTCTCCGACAGCGAAATGTCGCCGTTCCCACAAAGCCGATCGGCATCACCGATGCGGCGCGTTGGGATCTTTACACCAAAGCCATCAAGCCTGGGGACTGCATGGTACCAGAAAAACTCTCGCTGGCACATTCCTTTCCCAATTTGACAGACGCCGTTGCCTATTCCACGTCGCCGCAAACTTGGTCGTCCGCAGGTCCGTGATCCGCTTCACAGAGCTTTTCTTTCAACGGCTTTTGCCAATTTTCCAAATTACGAATTTGGCACGTATATTTGCAGGTTACATGAGTATGCCGTCTTCCGAAGAGCTGTCGAGCAACCCGAGCTCAGTTCCTAAAGAAGCCGCGATTCTTGGCGATTACAGCGTGGTAGGACTGGTTGCCAAAGCATTGCGCCCCAAGTCCGAAGAAATCGGTTCGACCGTACTTCCCGTTACGTCCTCGATGTACAATACCACGGGCATAAAAACCACTAATCCCTACGTCAGTCGAACTCCGTTGGTAGTGGAAAAAATTACGTTGGATGAATTTCATCATGGGGGGCCCGAATTGGTTAGCACAGTTGATAAAATCAGCAGGTCTGTATATTATGCAACTCGAATAATAATAATAATGCATATTATGAATGACTCGAATTTTTATTTCCTCAGGCCACCATACGTGCAAGTGCCGAAAATGGACTCTCCCCCCTTGAGTTGTCAAACAGAGTCATGCTGCAAGAAGCCTTTCGTCTCGACGTTTACGACAAACTCGTCGTTAACGAAGCCGTACGTGACGGCAGCTGTGATTCCGGGCATCGTGAAATCCCCTATCATGGCGGCGGAGCCTTCGGAGACGAAAAGTAAAGGTTACATGCCTACGCCGTCGGTGTTCCAGATGCTGCAACAAGAGCAGCAGCAGCAGCAGCAGCAGCAGCAGCAGCAGCAGCAGCAGCAGCACGATGCCGCCGAGTCTTTGGGCGGAGAAGACGCGGAGCCGTTGTACTGGCCGTCCACTGGCTCCGAAGGCATCAACAAACTCGAGCTTCGGAATAAGAAGGAGCCGCTCAAGGTGAGCTCGCCTTATGCTCAAAATCCGCTATTCGGGAAAAACGTAGCCAATGAAGGAGACGAGCAGTACAGCAAGGTAACGGTCGTTCCAAAGTCGGTGCTCTGAAATCCCGGTGCTGAGAAATAATGAGGATTTTCTCAAAAAAGCTTTCGGATCATCAACTTTCTTGATGGAAATAATCTGACTTTTCAGAATTTTTCGAATGATTTGTGAATTGTGTTCGTTACAGTTTAGTTGCGTTTAATGGGAAAGTAAGGACAAAATTATTCTAAAAAGTTGAAAAGTCAAGTATCGAATACTCGAATGAAACGAGATTTTTCATTCTTCTCTGATTCGGCGATCAAGTCGAAAAATATGTTTCAACGATTGCCCTTTATTCGAGACTTGAGTTTTTGACTTGTACCCATGTTTTTATTCAGTACAAATTATGTCCTTTTTTATTGTTATTTTCTTTCACATCATTTGTCTTTTTAGCCGTTATACTCGTATTTAATGTTATTGAAGTTATTGTATTTTCCTTAAAATCGCGTTAAAACGCGTTGGGTATGTTGACAGTTTTATTAATATTATTTTATGCATGAAAATGGCACACGTCTTTTTTCTAGTTATTACAAAATATATTATATTTGAACAAAGTACAAATCAACTACATCAAATCGATAACAATCGTCTAATCATATTTTTTCATCGTACAGTGCCGATAAAGCATGCTTCATTCTCAAATGCACTTGACTCGATGCATTTCTTATTTTCTTCTTTCGTCGTCATGATTACCAACATTTTTCATTTTTCATTTTTCATTTTTCATTACAATTTACTTGTTTGTAGAAGAAAGAAAAGTTTGATTAAAAGCAATCATTTTTTCCGTACAAATTCGTTCGTAACTCTATGATTTTTGTGCTCTTGAAGTTTGATGATGGAAAAAGCACGCAACTTGCAGAATTTTATGTAATGTGAAAAATGCATCTACCGAGTGGAAAAATGTTTTGTAGAAATGAGATGTTTTTTTATGTTTTTAAAAGGTTTTAATGTTTCTCGAGCCCATTTTAACGCGTAAAAGTCTTGCAAAAAATTGGAAATTTGAATGCTTCGCTTCTCTAGTTGCGTAAATCCATTGTCAAATCTCACAACAAAAAATTACTTTCGCGTCTTTCTGCATTTTGCAGGTGCATTTTCGTAATAAATAAATCACCGATCGATCAATTATATAATAATATTATTGTACGACGAAATTAATCGATACAGGTGTTGTGGCGAATTGAAAATTTTGGACAAACGTATGCTTGGTTTCAACGGCATGTTTCATGTACGTCAATCGATTTACACATTATTGTGAAACTTTGGCTCGCAGTAAACAAAATTAAAACATCGAAGCAGTCACGGCGAGTGATGCTTATTTGCCGGTAAGATAAAAACACAAAGTGCCGCTTTTGAGTCTTACGAGACGCATGACGTTTAGAATGAGTTTTCAAAAAAGTTTTCTCCGCATCGAACAATGCTATATATTTTTACTCGAATTACGACTGGCAATTTTGATGAAGGTATTTCATTCTGGAACGGCCATTAGTAAACTTGTGCGTATTATATTTTCAATTACGTCGAACAATGTAATATTAAACAATCAACATAATACATACATCAATAAAGAAATCATGTTAAGACTGTTTCAAAGACAAAAGCTCATCGAGTGTGCTTGTTGAACGAAAACATGCCTAAGGAACTGTAAGACTAGATTTCAGAATGTTGGTATAATGAATGCAAAGTATGAAAAAGTTGAAAGTAGTGTTCTCGCTGTTATCGTTTTTCAGTGCAGTGAATTGTAAAAGAGCTTGTGGAGATGCATGCAAAAATGTAGTGTCGACGATTTTGCTCTGCTTTAAATAATAATATAAGCGTGACTTGAAAAACTATAAGGCTGGCGATTTTGGTACATTGAAAAAAACGACTGAACCTTGCGACAGTTTTTTTAAATCGTGGTGATGTTGAGAGATTTTCTTGGAAAATTTCGTATTTTTATCTAGTAAAAAGTATCATCTTTGAACTATTTTGCATATATTTTTTGTAAAATGAAAATTGATACATAATAATTTAAAGAAAAATGTCTCCGGTGCAGTGAATAATTGACGAAAAGATAAGATATATATTTCTTTAAAATGCATTATCGCAAGATCCGGTGATAAACGCTTCCTGAAGAGATGAGGAGACTTGGGGGGGATAGCCACCCAATCGGTCTTATCTAGAATCGAGCTTAAAAGTAAACTTACGTTACTGCTACAAGAAAGTCGAGTGCGCCACTAAACAAAGTTACCAGAGCTACCTAAATCTTTCATTTTTCACAAATTATTGTAATTTTGCTTATTACTCTTGTACTTTGAATGTGTAGTCGAATAAACTGAAGATGCAAGGACGGACTTGTATCTTTAGCTTCTTCGATGCGCATAGCCTCTTCTTTCAGCACATAGATTAACCGGTGCATACTTCTCTCATATACATATGTATATACATACATATATATATATATGAAAGTGCGCACATAAAATGTTATATATACATATATATATATAAAAATGTTAGATTAAATTGAAGTATAACTCGCGCATTAACTATTTGCCTCGATGAGTTATTATTTAATAATCAAACACGATCATTGTATAATTGAATTATATATTGGCGTAGATTTTAAAGATGTTATCGTTTACTACGCAACGTTTTGCGACGTTTGAGGAGCTCAGAATAACGAATGATTAGTGATTAAGTGTAAGACTTTTGATGATGCGTGTGCCTGATGACTTGAGAATGATGAAAACGAAATCTATCGATTCTTGCATAATGACGTGTTTTTTTTCTCCCTCATAAACAATTAGGATCATTTTTTCGACAAACGTATAACGTATAAATGTAAGGATGATGAATTTTTTACATTTGATAAAAGTAGCACGTTGATGAGAAAAAAATCGATAGGTTACAACAAAGATGCCTTAATCCAATGCGTGGAAAAGCCGGCTAGTGGTGTGTATAGAGAAACTCGTGAATTATTATAATGAATGTTACTCACTTGAAGAATGTCCGCATCGCAATCTTAGTGCAATCGTGTACATATACGTCGACGTCGAGAATTAATTTTATTCAACCGCTTCAACCGCTTCAACCGATTGACGAATTCGATGTTCGTATAGTATAGAGTAGGGTATTGGCGGATTTTCAAAATTAAAATAATTAAAAAAACTCCCCCGCACCTTTCAAAGCTTGAAGGTTTTCCTCGAGTCACAAGACGCAATTAAATATATTATATGCTCACATTTTGTCACCAACTACAAATCAGACGCTGTACAATTTTCCTTGTAAAACATTTGTACCATTATCTTTTGGCTTTATTATTTATTTTCTCGAGATGATCCTGTTTTCTTAGTTGGTTGAAGAATAATCGAATGCACCGCGGAGCCTGATCGATTGCCGACGAGGTATGCCATGAAAAGCTTGCCATTTTACTCCTATACAAAGTAGCCAATATTTGTTGACATTCAATACTCATACACGTGGAACATGCTTGTAGACACGAGAATGGAAACTTTTGGGAAAATCATAAAAATGACAGCCGTGTGTTACAAATAACCACTCATGATTATTCATATACATTGCTATGCTGAAATATATACAATATTTGTATCAAATTTGGTGTTCTTTTTTTTATCTACATTTAAGCATTGATTTTCGTCAAGGAAACACAAGAGTAAGGTCAACACAGCAAATGTCCAATAATTCATCGTCGATGAACTTTTTTTTATTTACACTTATTAATTTGGGCATGTTTACAAAAAATATTCGTCTCGTATAGTTGACAACTCGGTAGGCAACGATTAAATAAATTCTAAATGCAGAACGTACAAATGACAAAATGATAGAATGTGTTTTAGAATTTCGTGGTATTGCGCGACCAGCCTATCGAAGTCACATGTATTGTCTTCCAACTACTTCCTGCCTTAAAATCTCAGTCTTATTATTATCGAATGAAACGGGTAGCATTTCAGTTCTTATTTGGAAGTGCAGTTGAGTCTGCTGCAGTACCTCGGAAAATTCGCTATTATTTTTACCAACACTGCGGTAATGCGACGATTCTGCATGTACCTTTTTCATCGATACCTCGCAGGACTCGGTCGAGCGTTGACGTTTCTTCGATTCTCGAACGACCGATGCTTCTATGCTGGAAATTTCGCTCGCGTTAATTCGAACCTTATTCGACGGATCTTTGTCGGTTTTATATAGACGCGCTTTCTTTGCTCCCCAAAGACCAAGTGCTTCGACACCGGAATCCTCGGCTGCTGCGTCCATCTCTTTCGATACACCTTCGGCAACTCCGAAACTCGGAGTTGCATGGGCTTCGATACCGTTACTCGAGTCCGCTAAACCATTGTCAACTTGGTCGAATATATAAGGCTCCTCCTCCTTCTCGTTTGACATTTCCCGAACAGCGATAGTCTCGAAATCCTGCGCTGCGTTGCCTTGAATGCTGTTTTTCAATTTAGCCGCGCCTTTTTCAAAGATGTGAGAAAATTGGGACGTAAGTCGATCCAGGAATTCAAACGTAACTCTATGATCGATTTCGTAGAAACGAGGCTGTCCTTTGCTGTTGGGAGTAATCTCGAAATTGGAAAATTTGCAGGCAAGATGGACGCAGAAGCAAGCAACGATTGTTGGCTCGTACTGCAAGCACAACGTCGTCAAATGAAGACTACTGGATGCCAAAAGGTACGCGTATTTCGCGACTTTCTTGTTTAACTTGAGCAGCTGGCAAGAACTGATGACGCGAGCGTGCGGATGCTCGACTTCCAACTCGAATCCCAGCGTCGACAGTAGAATATTTTCACAGAGAATCAGATCATTGTACAAAAAGTCATAAAAGCCAGAGCCCGTTTTGAGCGGCGTGAATTGTCTGTTTCGGTAGAGGCAAACGTGAGTTATTTTGATCATGTGCTCCACCTTTCGATGGTGGTCCTGCGCCTTGGCCGCGAGGAGAAGCGCCGCAGGTGCTATCGACGTCCAGTGGAACATCGCCATCGAATGGAACATGAAGAATCTTTGCATGTACACGATGGCAGTGTTAATGCATAGTTGCGGCAGGGAGAGCCGTTGTCCTATATCTTGGATGAAATTTGCAGCCTGTTGCCGGTATCGCAACTCGGCCTCGTAATTCATGCTGGGGCGACTCGGCGTGTTGTACAATTGCTCCTGTGTGAATAACCATCTGTCCGTGGAATCGCAGGGGGCCAAGCGGGGACCAAGCTCGTCCGGCAGATCCACGACCGGCTGCGTTATCATACTGACTTAATTCTTCTCGCGTCCCTGAAAGTTACGTAAAAAAAAGGCCGCTCAATCAATCGCTCGTAGTATCGTGTTCATACGAAAAATACTTGTTCGCAGAGACCTCTGTGCAATTGGTGCCATTTTTTACATTTCGACTACAACATTTCAATTACAAGGCGTAATAGAGTATTGTAGTAATCGAATTCAACGACCCGCTGCAACCTTTTGCTAATCACGTTTTTGAGGAGTGCAAATCGAGTCTCTAAAAAATGTTCCACAAGAAACTCAAACTGTTTGTCATTGAAATTCCATATTAGATTATTGGGACTTTTCGAAATGTACGCTGCCACAATGTTTTTTGTTGGTTAATAGTTAACAATAGCGGCATTCGAGATGAATCGAATGCATTGAATGTGTATTGCATATGTTTTTTTCGTCATTTCGACTGGAGAGAAACAAATCCGAATACAATTTTATGGAATTTGGGCGAACGATACTCAACTCCCATGAATTGTTTTATATCACATTTCGAAGACGCGCGCTCTCGCGCCAAGTACAAATCATATACACTGCAGTTTGAGTTACTAGTTCAGAAAGGTAGGCATTAAAACAAGTTCTTTCAAGAACCAACATCATTCGTAGCAAATCAATTTTTTTATCAAGTACATATTTCTTTTATTCTGAACAAAGTAATTTTTAGTTAACGTGTATTCGTAACCTAGAAATACCTTCTTAGTTCTGAAGTTTCCGCTCAAAATTCGATCAAACTCTCTCGAATGCTCGTGATTGAAAAAAATATTGTATAATGTCGTTGCGTAAGAGAATGTGAAAAAGAATGAACAAAATACCGAGCTAATTGAAAAAGAAAATATTTTTTGATTGTAATTCTATATTGTAACACAAGCATGAACTAATTTGCGCGTGTGTGTGAAACACAGTGAAACAAGTCGTCATGCATGCGGCTCGTATGTGTGTGTGTGCATGTGTGACGTGCGGCCATTATGCGCGCGGTAATATTCATCCTTCACATGGTGACCAATCACGGGCAAATGATTCGTGGCGCGATTTTCGAATAAAGTAAATTTTATTATTTCATCAGCTATAGCACATTGAAACAAATGACGAAGCAACGGTTTCGCTGTCGATGTAATAAATTCATGAAAGATTTGCATGTTTTGAATTTATAGCCTGCGGATCATCTAGCTAGAAGGATTTTTCCTCTTTCAATCCCACTTTGATACTTTTTTCCGAAATCTTTCCGTTCCATCGCTTTCCACTGCCGCGTAATATCCCATATTTTTGTATTTTTGCCTTACGTAAATGATGTAACCGGCGCATCCGGTAATAGCTATTAAACCTAAGCCCATAATCATGTTATTCTGAAAGAAACGTCATTTTTTACATAAATTTTTTCAATGTGAATTAGAGTGTAAAAATATGTGGCATATCGTACTGGTTTGACGTATAATTCGTAATTGACAGCACGAAACAGCGGAGTACTTCGGAGGGAACGAATGCCATCTCCTGGAGAGGATTCTGGTTTTTTTGGCTCCATATTCTGCTAGTTTACGAAAATCCTACAAACAAATATGTATACTCGAGAATACATCCCAAAGAGTTTTAGTAAAAATAATGTATATCACTAGAGTTATAAGAAACAATTCTTCAACCAGCTATTAACTTACATTTAAAACTTACTTTTCATAAAAATATAATTGTTTATCTCTTAAAGATAAGTTAAGTTACATAATTGGTACATAAATAATTTGAAAAGGTTGCAGATCGAGCAATTAATTTTAAGGTTATGTCGCTCTCCCTCGCGCCCGCGAGTCGCGAGAATGCGCGAGAAGTCGCGACGACTACCCCTTCCTTGGCCTTGCCCCTCTCGCCCCTTGCAAGGAGAAAAACGCGCGAACTACCTCGAACCCGATTGGAGGAGCCTATATGCCGTTTTAAGTACAGCCAATGGATGGCCCAGCACAAGCTGAAAGGAACACGCGATCGTCGCACGCGCGCGTACTGTACTGCACTGCACGTGCACTGTGTAGTGGTATATACCTAACATATTGACGTGTGACAAATCAGTGCACGTGCACTCTTCATATTGAATATATGTTTCTTCTTGCGGTTGTTTCGTTATTATGTGGTCAGCTGACAGTGAGCAAACCAACCAATGGTCACTGGTCAAGTGGTCAGTCGACAGAAACAAAGAGAAATTGCGTTTGAAGAATTCTCAATAAAATATCATTTACGAAAGTCGCGCGCCGAAATGGATTCTAATTTAAGTAAGCTGCTTCCAGTCAAAGGTACATATATCTACAAATTCGTAATCTTACTTCGTGCTCAATGCCGTGACATTTTTTTTTTTTTTTTTCATATTCGAATAATTATCGCGTTTTGTTCGATCTTTGTAAGCTGCGAGTGCAACGTTACGCAATGCACTTATAGGTATATACCTTATACGTACCCTTTTTGCCTTTTTTCTTTATATTTTTGAAAAGTGCGATGTAATCTACGTCGACGCACTTTTTATATATGTTATTATGTTTTTATTAAATATTTTACTTTCGCGTAAATTGCAACGTAACAAATAATAACTGCAGCGTTGCGTTTTATAGTGGGTTTAACAACCGTACACAGAAATTGCATGCGGTTAATTTTCTAATAACCCATTACCGCCATGACCGCTGATATATTTTTGAAATTCAGCTGGGGAGAGGCGGCGGGTAGAGTATAATATTGGGGCAATTAATATTTACAACAATACACGATAGAAAATGAAAGTTTAAACACTCTAATGTGTTGTGAAAAAACCACGCGTATGATTAAATTCAAAATTATGAAATGACCCGCATTAGCCGCTCGTGACATTGCGTCTTTTTACAATTGCATCGCAAAGAAAAACGTTTAGAACCATTTAAAATCTTATTTTTTGTACACAACTTTGTTTTCTTTCAATGATTACATTTCTTATCGCTTTGTCGATCAATCACTCATCATTTTCGAAAAAAAAGGTGGCCCGCATTTTCATTTCTCCATCGTATTTGAATGTGGACGAAGAAAATTGATAAAATGTTTGAGCATATTCACTGAACATATGAGTAATAATTCGAAAACTGTATTCGATTGATTTAATCATGTCATATTACTTTTCAATCATATGTATTCATCCGTTTTTTGGGAAAATTACAATGTATAGGTGTTCTTGATTCGAAAAGATTAAAACTGCTGAATTCGTTTGGATTTATTTATGTATGTACATCAACGTGACGAATACATAATTAACAATTTTAATAAGCGCGAACGCTTTGTTTCACAATGTTGGTTGGTACAAAAAAGTGGGACAAAATCTTAGCTTGAATTATTATTATTGAATTATGTGTAATGTGTTTTTATCGGCCAAGTTCTTTCTTTGATAAAACTGATGTTCTCACGTATTATTAGAGATGTGTGGTCGTCATGTGACCGGTCATGTGACGGTCATGTGACCGTCACATGACGG
>JABFQM010003571.1:0-11417 GCA_022816865.1 Zelostemma sp. ZL-2020
GTGAGAGTACTGGGTAGGAAGGGTGAGAGTCCTATGTAGGACACGTGGGAATCCTATGTAAGATATGTGGGAATCCTATGCAGGACATGTGGGAATCCTATGCAGGATATGTGGGAATCCTATGGAGGACACGTGGGAGTCCTATGTAGGCAAGTGGGAATCCTACCCGTGAAAAAAGGATTATATCTGACGAGATCTGGCCAGATCTGGTCTATCAGATCTGGCCAGATCTGCGATTTGTCCTCATCTCGCCAGATCTGGCCACATCCCGTCAGATCTGGCCATATCTCGCCAGATCTGGCAGCCGACATTGCAAAAAACATTAAAACATCAAAAAATTGTTTTAATTGTAAGGTTCTAAGTGTAGGGAAATGTTCAACTTTTTTTAAATTTTGTTATTTTTCTTCCACAACGAAGATTCGAACCTGAGACCCCTGATCACTATCCCAGCGCGCTATCTACCGGACCACGATCCCGCTGCAAAGATCATACATAACATTGCCTACATAAGGCTCGCTACCGTCACTAGCTGACTTAGAAAATTTTCCGCTCTCAACCAAAATAGGCTGGGACCTAGAAATTATGTATTTCACCTGAGCGAGTCTACGTGGCATTAAATATTTAATTCGATCTCTTGACACATATTTTACATTCTTTAATAATTGTTTTCATCCAAATTAATGCTTTAATCGAAAGAAGCATTTTGTATTCAACCATTTTTTTAAGTACTTCATGATAAATTAAATTTTTGCGGTTATCCCAAGCTTTTTCCTCACGTCACTTTTTTGAACAAAACTGATATAAGAGCGATGTAAGAAGCGACCTGACGTTACGTCAGTTCATAACCGCCAGAGAATTTTTAATTGTTGAAACGAAATTCTGGTTCCAGAGTTTATAGTTAGGAAAAATGGCTTTTTTCCGGTTTCCGAATTTTTTAAATTCGTTTTAACGAATTGATTGTTGCATCCATTTTGTCGTTCAAAGATAATATTATATTTACAATATGAAACGATTGTGGAATTTCAGTGGCAACAATTTTTAATTATTTAAACATTAAACTCTTTGGAAAAATATTGATCATTAATCCCCATTAATAACATGTAATTAACGTTGCATTTCATTTTATATCGTACGATCAAAAAGATTCTGTTTATGGACGTTATTAACAAAATGCAACTTCCAAAATTTTCAGATCTGTTCAGATCTGATCAGATATAATTTCTTTTCCACAGTGTTAAATGAACATGCTATTATATACGAAGTCTTTGACATATTGATTACTTCGAATTAAAATTTTTCAATTCTAATTTTTCAATTTCAATTTTTGAATTCATTTATATCTGACTATATGCACAGATATAAGTTAATTTGTACAGATCTAAGGTGATCTGCGCAGATATGGAAGCCCAGATCTGTACAGATCTGACGAGATATTATTTTAACCGGTCAGATCTGGTCAGATCTGGCCAGATCTGAACAGATCTAAGCAGATCTAAGCAGATATGAAACCCCAGATCTGACGAGATATAATTTTGAATAGTCAGATCTGGCCAGATCTGACCATATCTGACCAGATATGGAACCCCAGATCTGACGAGATCTAACAAGATATAATTTGATCTGATCAGATCTGGCCAGATCTCGTCAGATCTCGTCAGATATAATCCTTTTTTCACGGGGAGTTTCACCCATTTGGCTTGTATAGGTTTCAATGGGGAAAACCCCCATTGAAAGTAGCACCATTCACGAATGGGATTGAATGGGATTTCACCCATTTGGCTTGTATAGGTTTCAATGGGAAAAACCCCCATTGAAAATCTCACCATTTACGAGTGGGATTGAATGGGGTTTCACCCATTTGGCTTGTATAGGTTTCAATGGGGAAAACCCCCATTGAAAAATTGTTTCAAAAACAATTTTTAATTGTTTAAACTATCAACTATTTTCAAAATTATTAATTATGTATCCTGATCGATAAAAATGTTTGATAAATTGTTTTTTTCAGTTTCAAGGTTTTTTTATTTGTTTAAACAAATTTATTGTTTAAACAATTTCATTGTTCGAAAATAATTATGACATGCACGATATAAAATGATTTCGAAATTTCAGTGTCGATAATTTTTAATTGTTTAAACAATCAACTCTTTTTAACATTATTAATTCTGTATCCCGATCGATAACAATGTTTTAAAAATTGCTTTTTTCCAGTTCCCGGGTTGTTTTATTTGTTGAAACAAATTAATTGTTTAAACAATTTCATTGTTCGAAAATAATTATCACATTTACAATATACAATGATTTTGAAATTCCAGTGTCAACAATTTTTAATTGTTTAAACATTTAACTCTTTTAAAAATTATCAATCATACATCCCTATATAGGGATGTATGATTAATAATATGTATGAATGATAATATATCGATAACAATCAATCAATGTTGCATTACATTGCATATCGTACCATTAAAAAGAATCGTTTTATATCGATATGCATATGCACTCATCTCTGTATTACATACATACTAGAGTGATTATATTTCCACCTTGCATTAGGATCAGGGTCCAGTAGGTAGCGCGCGAGACTAGTGATCGGGGATCCCGGGTTCGAATCTTCGATGCGGAAGGAAAAATGTGCCGAAACCGAAAAAAAAAAAAAACTTAATAATGTCTTGATTGAAGAGTTTGAGTTTGAATCTTCGTTGCAAAAAAAGTCGAAATAAAAAAAGGGGAAAATAATTGGATTTTGCAAATTGCAACAATTTTCAATTTTTTAAAATTCCATTATCTCAATTATTATCGATCAATCTTATTGAATCAATGGGGTATTCACCCATTAAAAACCATCGAAACTCACAACCATTGGTGAATGGGGTTCAATGGTGAATGGGGTTCAATGGTGGTTTTCACTACACAATGTTCCCATTCAATACCATTGACCCATTCATGAATGGAATCCTATGGGATTTCTTAAGCAGGGACCATTCTTTGGCGTTGGGACGACCAAGTGACTGGGCCATTTGCTATTTCAAATATATATCCTGTGGTTGATCTCCTGGTCGTCACATCACCAGCAAAGTCCGCGTCGGAGTAGCCCTCGAGTACAATATTACTCTCACCGCTTGAGTACTTGATTCCTACTTTGAGAGTTCCTTTTAAGTCTCGGATTGAGAGATCTGGGAGACTCGTCCTGATTTTGAGTTGGAGACTTCGGAGATTTGCCACTAGTCTCTCGAGTCTCTGGCCGAAAGACTCTGGAGAGATTGGCAATGGACGAAATCACTCTAATTTTTGACGTATTTCAAGTATTTTTCAAAAAAACGAGAAAAATTTAATTCGGCGATTTTACACTATCAGCTCGTCTTCCAAAGTAACCATAATTACTTCACTTATATTCACAAGCTTATTACATTTTTCATCGCAGAAAAATTCCGCACCTACGGTATTCGAACCCTGGACCCTACGGTTACTAGCTAAGAACGCACGCCACTACACTACAAGACTCGCTACTAAAGACCAATCCCCTGATCTAGCATGTGCTGAGCATGAATACTTCGTGAATATCTCGCCTACTTACGCATTAGTGATCCGTTATAATATATCCAAATAAACTAATAAAGGTATGAATTTACTCAGCGAAATCATAATTCACATTAATATTCATTAAACAGTAGGAAAAGTACTAAAACATTATTCATTTCGCAATACTGATTAACTTCAGTGACGATTTTCTCCAAGTATTTCTAGATTCATAAGTGAAAAAAAAGTTCCACTGGTTTATCAGTAACAATCTATATAACTGATTCAAATTTTGAAAATTTTACTGATTCAATTTAGAAGAGAAACTATCCGGACATTCAATAAAGGGTTCAGTCGTTGCCCATGTATATATACATAATATGCCCGATTAATTCCCGATTTCCGGTTTTTTAAACGGAATGCGTTTTGAATAAATAACAATATATATGGATTACAGGTTTTGAGTAAAATTTCGATACAATTGTGTTCAATCTCGTTCTTTTTTATTCATCCTCTATTCATTGGGTTACTAATATTTGTATTTTTCATATTAAGTTTTTGATTTTACTGAACATACATATAAACGCCTTTTCACGTGACTGATAAAAAAATTAGTATTCTTGCTATTTTTCTTTTTTATTTACAAGATTGACTTGATATTGGCAATTACGTTGTACACCGTTCAGGGCCTTGATGGGCAACCAGGAGTGTGTCCAATTTGATTTATTTCAGGTTTGCCTGGATATAACCCGATGAGTGCCTGATAAATAATAACACGTAATCAATATTGCCATAAAAAGTCTATTATCGAATAAATAGTGTCAAATGCCGACAAAAAAATTATTTACGTGTGAAAATATATTTTTTTTTTTTCAAATAATTTTTGCAACTACCAGGCGAGGGCCTTCACGGGCCCCATCCGGGAAGCCCTAATAAGGGTTTACCCTACTAGGACCCAGATATAATCTGGGCTCGCCCGGTCATTTTCCCCGTAGGGTACGTGAATTCCTCGCCTAGTGTGTACATGTATTTGGTCTTGAAATGACTTACAAAATTTTAATGTCAAATTCAATCACAGATTGAAAATTTTCTAAGTCCTATAAAGGCACGCCAAAAATTTTCTGAGTCCAAAAAACTGCAGTCTCTATTATCAAGACTTTGGAGACCTGAGAGATCGAAATCTCTACGTAAGAAACTGGAGAGACTTTCCAAGTTAAACTAGAACCATTTGCGAGATTCAAGTCTCGATTCCCGAGATCGTAGAGATCGTTAAAAATATGAATGAGAGATCATGGAGATCACCAGAGACTACCCACGAGACTCGAGAGATCTTGGGAGACGGTTTTGGAGACTTGGGAGATCGCCAGAGACTCTTCACTTTTTATCTCGGGACGCCTCATGTTTGCGTTTGGGTTTTAATCTTATACGAATAATAAAAATCATAAACTTTATATCAAAATTGTATCACTTCATCTTGCAAATCTATTAATTTTGAATGATTAAGAAATTTACATAATGGATAAAGATGATAGAAAACGAAACGAAAGTGAAAACTAAAAATGGAGATCTTGGAAACCAAAAGGAGCACAGTTTAGTCTCTATTTGAACTGAATCGAAAATGGAGAACTTGGAGACCTGAAAGGAGCATAGTTTTCGAGTTTATTTCGTAAAAGAGACCGTGGAGACCGAAAGGAGACCAACGAATCGAGAATTCACGCTTAAGAACAATAGAATTGAGACTATGGAGGCCTATTGGAGGCCAAAAATTCTGCCTCGGGTGCTCCTTTCGATCTCCAATTGAGTCTCCAAAGTCTCCAATTTTCAATTCGAAAATTCTGCCTCGATCGGGTGGCGTGCTTAATTTAATGGCGCCCGTAACATAAAAAGCTGTCGAGCCTGTCATAAAAATGATTTAGCGTTATGTATATAGTCGCACAAAATGTTACTGAATTTGTTGGCTGTTCGGCAATATTTCATTCTCTTATATGAATATAAAAATTTGCATGCGATCGTCAGGTTGTATTTATTGTGACGCAATGATCATCCGGCTTTGACCCAAAACAAGAATTTGGACCAACAGTGAATGAATGCAGGCGAAAAATAAACGAAAGCCGTTTAAAAATGAAAAAAATTTAGCGCAGAGAAAGTCAAGAGATGAAAATAGATAATTTTAGAATAATTCATTTGGTAATATCGAAAGACTACCCGCAAAACCCCGAGACTTCTTGTAGAGATCTAAATCCGGTCTCCGGTGATTTTTGTCTACTTCTACAAGAAGTCTCTATGTCCGCTAGAGAGCCTCTAGGTGACTTCTACAAGATGTCAACGGAGACCTCTAGAGAGCTTCTAGAATAAGTCTCCTAGAAACGAATATGGCGCATAAACACTGCTACATGTAGCTCGCTACCGTCAAACTTCGAAACGTTCCAAAAACGTTCTCGACACCTTTACGCAAAGATTTCCCGAGTCGAGGTTTTCGCCCTCCATTCAAACTCCATTTCCTAATTCGAGGTTCAGAAGAGTTTGAAAAGATATTCTAGCCTCCTTCTATCCTCGAAATGAATTCGAAATACTGTTTCGACCTCTTTTCACCTTCAAAATAAGTTTGATCATCGCATAGGATTCATCTTTCAATTTCTCATACGGTTTCATCCTCTTTTAGACCTCGAAATACATCCTGAAGCGTCATTTTGATTATTTTAGCTCGTCAAGAATATATGTCGTGTAATTGTCCATATATGGGCAATTGATTCATGTTATTTATCGATTATAAAACATTGAATGATTCTGTGATTTATTTGACAGTTTGCTCCAAAACAAACTGGTAAATAATTGTGTAAGAATTTTTTTTCATACTTTCATTCTAGGAGAAATAAAAAAGAGAAAAGCGGAAATTTTCAATTTCTCAAATTATTTTAATTAAACATGACAGAGTTATTCGAGTTCCTTACTGTTAACAGGTAGCCCTACATAAATTTGGTTCCCCATATTCATGGAGATACAAACAGTCTTGAGATTTGAAACATTTATAGCAAACACAACATCAGTCAGATGACATTTTCGTAAAAAGTTGGCAGTACTGCCCGAGTAACATTTCGTCTAGTTTAGTCCTATTACCGGCCAGTGACTGGTAGGGCTGTGAAGTGGCTGTACTAGACAGAATAAACTATTAACAGCTACTTTCTAGTAACTGACTAGTTTTACACAGCAAACGGAAAAATATAGGAGCGTATTGGAACGCTCTGCCTGCGAATGCGATTTCTGAATGTCTCTGTGAGACATTGGATTCTATTCATTGGCATGGTGTTTCTATGTTCTGTGGAGACATAGAAATGACGTCATACCAATTATATAATAGGACAAATATTTAATTGCTTCAAATATATTTTTATGATGAATATTTCATCAAAAAATGGAAAACTCACATATATATGTATATATCATGTACGTATTATCCAAACTGAAAGCTCTATCAATGAAAACAACACTCAAAAGAGTGAGGTTAGAATTGGCGAAGTACGTGGGAACGCGAGTCCTTGGTGGCTTAATTCGGGCCCTTTGAGCGTCGATAAACTCGGTAAGGGTGGAAAAGCCCGTTCGGAGTTACCGTGGATGTCGAGAGAGTCGTCGAGAGCTTCCAAGAAATCGTTTCGAATGATTTTCCTTACGTACGAATGCCTTTCCTGGCATGTGTTCCTGCCCGCGATCAGTTTTCGATCACTCTATGATCGAGATTCAATATCGTGCACATCCAATGTTCTACACGAACATTGACTAGGCAATAGATATTGTAACATAAAGCATAAGACTATTTTAATGTTCTCCAGAAGTATAAAAGACTTTTTTTAAACAAAATTTTGCATGGCAGGTCGTTTCTATACTTCACAGAGGTATAAAACGTTTTGGTACTGGACAGCGCCACCTTTCAATGTATCCTGACAGTATAAGCGCAAATATTATTCATGGACCGGAGGTTCCAATGTCTCTGGGAGACATAGGAAACTATTCGGTTGAAAGCCGTAGAAAAACATTCATTGGACACTGCGTTCGAAGTCGCCACAAAATATTGACGTGAAAAAATATAGAAAGCACCGGTCTCGCAATACGCTTCTATACAAAACTCCCACATTTCGTATAGAATTGTATTGAAAGTGGTATGCTTCCAATACATTTCTATATTTTTCCGTTTGCTGTGTACAACCTCCCAGACGGCATGTTAAGAATGGTTATCGGCAGTAGATTAAAAGATAAAGCTCTTACGTGGTTCCATTCCAAACCAGAAATTTTAAATTTAAATATCGATGATTTACTTAGTGAAATTAAGAAAATGTTTTTCACACATACGAGTAAAGTACAGTTACGCAAGAAATTTGAGAACAGGGCATGGACGCGAGGCGAGACGTTCAGCGAATACGTCCACGATAAAATTATTCTAGGTAATGAGGCATTCATTGACGAAACCGATGTTATGGAATATATCATCGAGGGTATTCCGAACGAATCGCTACGCGACCAAGCTCGCATGCAACGCTTTACCACTAAAGACGATTTGCTCATGGCCTTTGAAAGAATCACGTTGAAAAATCAAATTTCGCCAATCAAAGTTGCACACAAAAATGATAACCATTTTGGTATTGAAACTGAAAATAAAGAGCTCAGCGGAAATTTTGAGCAAAAGAGATGTTACAATTGCGGGGTTCCAGGGCACATATCAGCAGAGTGCCCCAAACCGCAAAGGCCAAGGGGCTCTTGCTACCGTTGTGCTTCAACTGAACATACAATACAAAATTGTCCCGATGCGAAATTTAAAAAAAAACAAAACTTGGAGGTAACGAATATTGTGGAAGTTGACAGCTCCTTTTACCCAGAAATAAAACTGCAGTTCATAGAGGGGCATGAATCTTTTGAAATCAGTTTACACGCACTCCTGGACAGCGGTAGTCCCATTAGCTTGATAAAGAGCAAATTTATTCACTCAGATTTCATGATATCCATAGCTGATTACAAGAAAAAATACCATGGGGTCAACAATTCACGCCTAGAAATTATGGGAAAAACGAAAACTCAGTGCCAGTTGAATGGAGTCGCTCGCGAAATCGAACTTTTTGTAGTTAAGGATGAAACAATGACCTCGTCGATCATTTTGGGACGCGATGCTTTTCAAATTTTTGGTCTAGGACTAGCGCAAAATAATAAAAGCTCGAATGAAAAGGTTGATGAGAAAAGGGAGTTGAGGGTTCCGGAAAACCACTTGGAACAAATCATGCAAATTAAAGTTGAACGAAACGAAGCGGGAAAGAACTTGACAATCAACCCGAAAGTAGAAAGTATGGATAAAACGGTGTGCGAGCATGAAATTGGTGACTATGTCAGGGAAAAAAAAATCAAGATTGGACAACAAGAATTCCGCCGAAACTGAAACCAAAATTTAAAGGTCCATTTCGAATTGTCAAGATACTACGTAACAATCGGTATATAGTAGGCGACATTTCTGAGTGTCAACGGACAGCGAAAGTATGAAGGGGTTTGGGAAGCAGCGAACATAAGACGGTGGAGAAAAAACCAGTAGAAATGTTATGTTCACCAATAATAAAGAGTAATTTTTTTTTTTTTCCCCTTCCCCATTTTGGTTTTTGTCTTCACTTTTCTTTCACAGGGATATGTTAAATACATCGCTATACATATCGATATTGTTTAGTTAATTAAGGTAGATTAAGAAAAGTACTCATCGTTCGAGGACGAACGAGGGTCAGGGCTGGCCGAACTGTAAAGTATGCGTAAGCCCGTTACGCGTGTGTGCGTGGATGCGTGTGAGCCCGAGTGTTGCGTACGCACGAGGGACGGCCCGGAAGCGAGAGAATCGCGCAAGGGGCAAGCACTTCGTGCTTAGCCGTTGCCTGAAACGTTCGGCGTGTAGAATTGCTAATAAAGTACCTAAATTGTATCGGCGCGTATGTATTTTCCCCATCTTACGTTTTCGTTGGGTAAGATGTAGTAGTAATTCTTATTTGTCGATTTTCCCAACCAAATTAATTTTATTTTAAGTCGACGTTTCGGCTCGAGTTTTGAGCTCTTTTCAAGACCTGAAGACAATTTTATACAAATTAGAATATTTAGAAATTGAAAAACAGCAATTTCCAAGATATTGTTATCAATTATCATACATCATTCATGATTTTCGAATAAGTTTATTGTTTAAACAATTGAAAATTATCAGCACTAAAATTTCAATATCGTTGCACATAGCGAGTGTGATAATTATTTTCGAACGATGAAATTGTTTAAACAATGAACTTGTTTAAACCAATTTAAAAAGTTAGGAACTAGAACAAAGCAGTTTTCAGGCTATAACACTCTCGGATAAAAATTGCATTCAACAATCAAAAGATGTTGCATGAAAGCTTCGGAATAGTATGTTACATTACAAGGGTTGAAACACAGCGATTGCAACAAGTATGTAGTTGGCTGCCCGAGCGAAGCGAGGGCTGCCAATCACACGAGTTTAGAGATGTGTTATGACGGGTCATAAAAATCTCGGTCATGTCATGGTCCTATGACGGTCATATGACCGTCATGTGACCGTCACGCCCCTTCTTTTTTTTGCGTATGTGTTACGACGGTCATAGATAGTGGAGGTCACATTTTTAATCACAGAATACAATTCAACCGTCAAAGAATTTTTTGTCATGTGACCCGTCATAACGGTCATGAAACTTTCGGTCACACGACTGTCATGTGACCGTCACATGACCGGTCACATGACGACAACACATCTCTACACGAGTTGCATCAGCGGTGTTTCATTCCGAGAAATGTTAATTATTTTTCATCGCACGTCGATCGGAACTCTGAGTTTTGGTACCTGTAGAGCGAGGCGAGACAGCGAGTTTCAAAGACTGTGCTAGTGCATTATTTCGATGGAAAATCGTTAGTTTTATATTATGATATACTTAATGTTATAATCCCTTGAAGATATCAAAAATTATTGTATGATAGGTACATTTCTCATTTGTGAAATCACATTTTATGATACATTTATCATTTTTGACATCATAGTATAACAAAAAAATATCCAGATCCCCCCGAAAAAACGTTCCAAATGGAAATTTGGGAAGGTGAGGAAAAAAGCGTTCGCCACAAAAAACGTTCACCCCATAAAAGAAAAAAAGAGCCATATCTCCCGCATGCGCGTTAATGAGGATAACTTAGCTGGACAATGATTTGCGGTGGGTAACTCAAAACAAATTTTAATAACAAGAAAAAGAATTTAAAAATCGTAAGCCTCGAAATATAAAGCCTAGGGGAAAAAAGCAGACATATATGACCAAGACTGTACATGTCGTTTCATTCCAGTCACTCTGAATTTTGCCATTTCGAGTCACTCACCTTTCCGCTTTTTATGACAAACAACGCCTTTGTTGATCGAAAATCAAATTGGTTAATATCAGTCGAAAAAAATTAATTGATTCTGCCAAATAGAAAATACATGACAATACTAGTTGTGCATGTTAAAACATGACAAAAAAAGTTATATTTGCAACAAATTCATTTGTACAGATTTAAATTTGTTTTTCAAGTATTACTTTGCAACATTGATGGAAAAACCTAATTCAGTCATGCTGGGAGCAAGAGGTGGAGTGGGGTGGGGCTCCCGTGATCGAAAGATCAATAAGTAGCATGACGACAATTGATCATGACCGCTGCATCTTTTTGTAGCAAATTATTATACTGACCTTTCAACTCACATATTTTCAAAAAATTCATTTTTACAATTTATCAATTTTTACAATTTATCATCTTCATTTTCATAAAACTTCGCAAAATTATAAGGAAAATCAAATATCGTCATGTTGAAGGCAAGAGGCGAAATGTGGTGACGCTTCTGTTATCTAATGATACAT
>JABFQM010003572.1:0-11416 GCA_022816865.1 Zelostemma sp. ZL-2020
TTTTTCGAGAGTAACTATCAGATTCCGGATTTGAAGGCTCAGCTGCATTTTCCCACGTTAAAAGAATCGGCGATGGGTCTAAAATTAAGTGTCGAAACTGTACCGAAGTTTTTATTAATAAAAACCCCAGAAGCCGGTAAGGTAGAAGTCTGGGGTATTCAACTTTATCCCCTAGCGGAAAATGTACACGTACATTTCTCCGCGGAATCGGCGTATCAATCCCCTGATAACGAATTTATGAGTGAATTTCCAACCAATTCACTGTTTGTTTGTCACTTTGACCGAATTTCAATGTATCCCGAAATTCTACTCGATAAAGAAAAGAAAAATTTTAATTCCAAACAAAATAGAGACAGAATATAAAAAATTGTTATTCCAAAATTAATAATTTACACCAACAGTTTTCATATCTCCACTTCAAAAAAATTCCGATAAAGATAAAAAACCGGTCTAATCGCGATTTAATGATTTCAAGGTGAGTCAATCAGTTCAATACTTCGGAAAAAAATTTCAATTTCATCATTCTGATTCAGAACGTGGCAACTTCACCTAATATTCATCTAGGGTCTTACAAAATCCATAAAAAAAGTTAGTAGAAGTTGAAACCATCGATTTTTCTGAAGATGTCACGATCTAAATGAAACAATGATTTACATTCAAGAAATTATTAAATGGTACCGAGATGGGGTTCGAAACGAAAGAAAATTTGAACAAAATCTGGAAGACACTAGCCCGTAAAAGGGTTAACGACGATGACAGCAACAAGGGCGAAATGGTCCGAGTTTTGGGACTTTTTGATTTGACCGCTCTGGGACTCGGAGCGACCCTCGGCCTTGGGGTTTACGTTCTCGCCGGAAGCGTCGCCAAAGAAAGCGCTGGTCCCGCGGTTTGCATTTCCTTCCTTATCGCCGCCATCGCTTCAACTTCTGCTGGTCAATACTTCCGTTTTTTATCACAATATTTCCAATCTTTCGGAGTAACTTTTTTCACTCTTCCATTATCATCTTGGAGTTCCATTTCACTCCGAAAATATTAGTCATAAAATCCTCCCAATTGAAAATTTTTCTTAATTGTAGGAATGTGCTACGCTGAATTCGCATCCAGAGTCCCAAAATCAGGGTCCGCGTACGTTTACAGTTACGTAACAGTTGGGGAATTCGTAGCGTTTATCATTGGCTGGAATCTTGTACTAGAATACGTCATTGGAACAGGTAATTGACCCTTTGAAAAAAAATGTAGGCCCAAAATATGCCTGGACTAAATGAGATTCGATTTAGAAATGGAAAATCAGGTCCTGCCCGAAATGGGGCTTCAAAAAATTAATAAATTCGATGTTTTGTGACAAAGCCGGCTGCGCAAGGGCGTTAAGTAATTACATAGACCACCTCATGAACGATTATATAAAAAACGCATTGAAGAACGCGATGCCGATGGACGTTCCGTACCTCTCCGAGTACCCCGACTTTTTCGCCTTCGGCTTAGTCGTTTTCATGACGATAATTCTGAGCGCCGGAGCACGAGAGTCGTCGATTTTCAACAACATATTCACCACCCTTAATTTGATCACGATTTTTATCATCGTTTCCGCGGGAGTAATTAAAGGTACGCAAAAACGTTGAAACGCAAAAATCAGGCCTCATTCCTAAATTATAACTGTCTTTCGAAATTCTAGCTGATCCGAAAAACTGGTCGATAACATTGGACGACATTCCAGCAAACTTTACCAAAAAAGACGTTGGCGAAGGGGGCTTTTTACCCTTCGGCTGGGCCGGGGTTTTCGCAGGCGCGGCAAAATGCTTCTACGGTTTCGTCGGCTTCGACACCATCGCGGTCACGAGCGAAGAAGCGAAGAATCCTCAACGCAACATTCCCTACGCGATCGTTATATCCCTGGCCATCGTGTTCGTCGCGTACCTCAGCATCTCGACTGTGCTCACGATGATGTGGCCTTATTACGACCAGGTAATCGAGCTTTGACAACAACGCATTTTCTGGAAGAAGAATGTTCAATTGGACATGTTTCAGAACCCGAACGCGCCTTTTCCTTACGTTTTCCAACAAATTGGATGGGATGTTGTCGCTTGGGTCGTGAATATCGGAGCGATTTTTGCTCTGTGCACGGCTTTCATTGGGGTGATGTTTCCTCTGCCTCGGGTTCTTTACGCCATGGGAAGCGACGGAGTTATCTTTCGGTTTTTGGCGAAAATCAACCAGAGGACGAGAACTCCTGTTTCCGGAACGGTGGTTGCTGGCGCTTTGACTGGTGGGTTTGCGCGGTTAGAAAATGGGGTTTTTGTTTTGGAAAACGATTGTTGTTTTAATTGCGCGTTGCACTTTTCAGGCCTAATGACTCTGGTGTTCGATGTCGATCAACTGATTGAAATGTCGTCCATTG
The DNA here is from genome assembly GCA_022816865.1 of Zelostemma sp. ZL-2020. Lineage (NCBI taxonomy): Eukaryota > Metazoa > Arthropoda > Insecta > Hymenoptera > Platygastridae > Zelostemma > Zelostemma sp. ZL-2020. The sequence continues at coordinate 2,396 of JABFQM010003572.1, forward strand.
GAACTCTTCTTGCTTATGCAATTGTTGCTGTGTCTGTCCTGATATTGAGGTCATTAACGGGATCATTTTTGTTTATGATTACCTTTATTTGTATAATTATTTCCCGTGGGAATCGGAAACAACGGTACAGGCTTGCCCGAGCAGAAATATTCGTCCTTAAATCAGGATTAAAGAACCAAACGATGGAACCATTTTTGAACTGAAAATAATTTTATGAGTTATGTATCGCAGGTATCAAGGTCACGTTATTTCTGTTGATTCGGTAACGAACAATTCGATGACCAACAACGCGTCCTTTTCTACATTGGATTTAATAACCAGGATTTTCAACCTCAATAAATCCAAGGAGCCGACGAAATTTTCGGGAAATGTTGCGAAATGGGGCGTGGTTTTTTTCAGTGAGTGAAACAACTTTTGTTTATTGCAAATTGGAAAATTAGTGCAAAGAGTGTAAGGTCCAATCATGTTTCAGGTTTAATGGCATCGATTTTTGGAGCGTTATTGAACCGCATAAACACGATACAAAATCAGGTACTCGTGTATGTTTTGTTGGGGGTAACTGCGGCAATTATCGTTTTGATAATCTTCGCAATTTCACGGCAGCCGGTGCAAGACGCGCAATTATCCTTCAAGGTAAAAATCAGTTTTCGAATTCGAGGTTTAATGAAATTAGCGTTGCTCGAAACACTTATCGAATGCGAATTTTGCAATTTTTTAGGTACCGTTTGTGCCGATATTACCGTGTTTCAGCATATTCATGAACATTTATTTAATGCTGCAATTGAGCTATTTTACGTGGATCAGACTCGCGGTGTGGTTGATATTCGGTGAGTACGATTATGAAGATCGACATCGAAACATGAATAAAATTCACTTTTTTTTTATTGCAGGATTTTGTATTTACTTCATGTACGGGATTACGCATAGTTCCGCGGGACGAGAAAAGAACAGCACGAAATTGAACGAAGAAGTAAAAGCATAAGCATTTTCCATTAATTTTGTAATCGAATGTACAGCATCGTAAGAATTGTAATTTCTTGTTTCATGTAGAGAAAACTTTCTGAAATTTTACTCTAAATTCTAAGCTTTCGTACATAATTTCCCAACATTTTGTAGAAGCTTTTCTCATTTAAAAACCTACGCTGTTTTATATCTTTACGTATTTTTCTGGAAATTTCTATAGTTTATTGTAAGATTAAACACTTTTTTCAAACATTTTGTATACTTATAAACATGTGTCGTTCGTAATACTTTTTTGAATAAAATCCGAATGAAAGTATGTACAGATTTTTATTGTTCCGATCTTTTGACTGATCTGGAATATCGTGTATGCAGTCTAATTTCGTCACGTTCAAATTTACATACGATATAACTTGTTTCCAATTTTCGAAAATTGAGGTTAAATTTCAATTCCTCGTTTCCTTTCGGAAGTCTTGTTTGAATTCTTTTATTAGGGACAGCGCGTACGCAGTCCCTGCTAACAAAAATAATACGCCCGAGATATCCACATTAGGGACATTCGCAGAGGTCAACCCAACCTAAGTGCAATGGAGGGGCCTCACCCTGGAGAAACTACCTTAGTGATCATAGTATTCTCTGCGCCAGGTAAGTATGCTTTGCTCGCTGCGATCAGGGTTCTTAATATCTTTCGAAGTAAACTTTCGTGCGGGAAGACTCGACTCGACGCCACCTGCCGGGCCAACTAGCAACTACGCAACCAAACCCTATAAGCGTACAGTTCAATCGGAAGATTACAACTACAAATTAAAGTACAATTCAATCAATACCGACGATGTTATTACTATTAGTGCTAAGCGTATTTTTTGAAAGTCAATAACTCTGAAACTTTTGTTCGTATTGATTTCAAATTTTGGAAAAAACTTCTTGTAGCTCGTAAAACGAAAAGCACGTTATCGAAGAAAAAGGTCATAGTGGTCGATGGCATCAAGTGAATAATTTAAGAAGACATTGTATTGAGACATTTTTATCGCCTAAAACATTTTACATCCTATACAGTTCACAAGTCATAAAGTAGAAATTAAAAATTCAGCCTCGGAATTTTTTGAACAGCGGATGCTTATTGGCGGTTGACGACGCCGCCGATTTCCTGTACTCCAAGTAAACAGCGTCATCGGCACCGGACATCGATGCCAAATTCCCAGCTTTTCGAACGACCTGAGAAAAATCATCATAAAAAGATCAACTTCAAGTAAAAACATTCATCGCTGATTTCAATTCAATGTTTCTTCATTTACCGGACGATAGTTTTCTCCAGGAATCTTTTCTTCGTCCGCGTCCATATCGCTCGCTGATAATACTTGCTGTAATAATAAACCCTGTTCGTCTCGAGTTTTGTAAAATAAGTCGGGCTCCTGAAAGCAGCAAAATGCAGCTATTAGATTTTGCAAACAAAAATGTTCTTTCTAATTCTTCTTATTCACCTCGTCCATTCCACGAAGCTTTGTTATTACTTTATACGCGTAACCCTGATTAACCAGAAAACGCTGACGCCTTCGTGAATAATTCATCTCCATAGTATCTTGAGAAACCAGAGTGTAGAAAAATGCGTTGTACTCTTCGGCAATCGCGCCTGAAATAATTCAAAATCAATTTTGTTATTGCGATCAGCATCAAACAGCATAATTGCTCTTCTTCCAAGAAAATATTCAACACCTTTCTTGGCTCTTAAAATTCTTCCTAATCTTTGGGCTTCTTGTCGTCTCGATCCACCGTGCGACGAAATTTGGATCAAGACATTAGCTTCGGGTAAATCGAACGACGTGTCCGCAACTTTGCTCACGAATATCGTGTTCACCTTCATATTAAACTTGAAGTTTTGCAAAATTTGTATCCTTTCGCTCTGCAATAAAAGCAAAAGTGAATGAGGAAAAGAAAACAATTTTCGTTCCAATAAAAATAGCAATTTCAATTTACCTGACTCGTGGGACCGTAAATGTAAGGCTTGTTCATTTTTATCGCGTAATGTTTCAAGGCAAAGACGTTATCCGAGAAAACTATCGTTTTATCGCCACGTCTCTCGTGGTATCGAATCAAATACTGGCATGCACGGAATTTGCTCGGATTCATCACGTACAGAAGCTGTGAAAACATTACAGCAAGGTAAGATTTAGGTGTACGATTTTCACAAATGTTGCAATTAACGTTGTACCAATTTCTTGCTCATTTTGCAGCCGAGATATTCACGGTAAAACTCGGGCGTCATTGGACACCAAACTTCGGCACATTGAACCCGTGCGATGAAGCCCCTCTTTTGTAGCTCCAACCAATTTGCCTCGTAGAGTTTCGGGCCGATCAGGAAATTAAGATCGGCAATTTTGTCATCCTCTCGGAGCAAAGTAGCCGTCAATCCCAGCTTACAATGTGACTGCACTAATGTTAACACTCGTCGGAACATTTTTGCAGGGATCGTGTGTACTTCTAAAATTGAAAAATTCATTCATCAAAACTTTCTTTTGAACAATACCAAATGTAATCCACATTTCAGATAGTAAAATTCAGTTTCACCATCCAAAATCATGATTCCCCATTCCTGGTCTTGAAGCCACTTCATGGTTTGTTCGGCTTCCCAGGACCGTTTCTGTGTGTGAGTGATCATGGAATATGTAGTGACCAAAATACCGCAACCCATGGGTTTGTCTTTAGCTTCGCTCGTGAATCGACATATCATGGAATCATCCGCCGTCGACCACATTTTAAATTGCTGCTTCCATTGCTCCACCGACACTCCGGAATTACATAACACGAGCGCTCTTTTTCGCACGGTGCAGCACGCTGTGACGCCCACTAAACTTTTGCCGGCACCTACAAAGCAATAACATACTATCAATATTGAATCTTTTGCCCAGGAATAAACTCAAGTTCATTCGAATGTTTTACCGCACGGTAAAACGATGACTCCAGACCTCGCGCGACCATTGCCGAACATTTTTCGCAAACTTTTTTCTTGGTACGGCCGTAAAACAGCGGAAGGCTTCAAATCGATGCTGAAAAAATTATCCGTTTTATTACAATTCGCGTTCGACACAAGAAACCTCGTTTCATTTCTGCATTTACTTTATGTCCCGATTGACAGTGTCATTCCTGAAATCGTACTCCGCTAACAAAGGATGCTCCAGCTCGATGCACCTTTTCTGTATCACTTCGATTTTTTCCTAAAAAGGAACGTTGGAAGTATTAAATCGGATTTTACAATAAAGGCAACTTTTGTTGAGCAACGATTTTCTACCTGATTGACTTCAAAACTGACGGTTTTTAATTCTTGTCCCTCTTCTTCCTCCTCGTCTTCTTTATCGATTTTATCATAAAGTTGCGTTATATCTTCCGGAACTTCCGCGGTTTCAGGAGCTTTTGGATCAGCAGCAGCATCGGGCAAAACCGTCGCTCCCGCAACAGGAACCGGTTGCGCATTCGGCAAAGGTTTTGCGCCAAACTGGAAATTACAAAGTTCAATGTTTCTCAACAGCATTTTTTCACAACAAATGGAATTCGTCAATTAATACCTGCGTTATTTTAGTTTTACTTTGAACGTTGGTGATGAGAGTCTCTTTTTCGTCATCGACATTTTTCCTCAATCGACACTCTTGAATGGTTGGATCTTTTAGTAATTTCTGCAACACCTCTGGATAAGGAGACTCCACGAAATACTTATTATGCTTCAAAACGAGTTTGACCTGAAAAATATGCAATGCAATCAAACTTCTTGATGAAGCAGAATCCGCAAACAGAGCGTACTTTGCCGTAAGAAAGCGTGCAGAGTTGGATGAACTCGACAATACCATCGGGAACACTGGTTTTACTCAGTCTTTTCAGGTACTCGATTATGTCATGGGTTTGCAAGCCGACGCTCACCGCCGCATACAAGGAATAAGCCGTGAGTTTATACTGTAAAATAAGAATTGATTCATTATTACGAAATAAAAAGTTGCAGTCGACGTTGCATTGTTTTATACCTCGTGAATGTGCTCCGGCCTACAAACTGGTTCGGAAATGGCAATTAAAAAATCGTGAGCGTGTCTGTAAATAGGCGAAAAGGATTCCAGGAAGATGTGCCCATTCGGAGCCTGAAAAAAACAAATTTTGGTATCAATTTTTAGAAAATCGTATCTGCTGGAAATTCTGGTTGAAAACCCACCACCCACAACGGCCTCATTTGGTTGTCGGGTTTGAGTACCATCTGGGAACGATAATCTTTGGCCCCGAATTCGTCCTCGACGGCTCCTTCGTCCTGTTTTTCCACGTCATTTTTTGCCGCGTCTGGGATACCCTCGGTTTCTGCTATGTCCGTTAAATCGTCTTCTGGGTTGTAATCGTCGTCTTCCTTTCTTCTTTTCCACCTCCCCTTATCTACAAAGATAAATTCCAGAATTGAAAAATGTAATTTTTACGCTGCGTCGTGAAAAATTGGAATATTTTTGCATTCAAGGGAAGTTTCATTTGAAGTTTGTTGACCTCGAAAATAACGATACCTGGACATTTGTTTGAATTTATTTTTGTGATCTTGTTTATTTTTCAACGATGTATTGAAAGATTTTTTAATGCAAAATAAAGTTTTTAGGTTAAATACCTGTTTCTTTTTTTACGCGTTTGGGCGGCCCCATATTTTTGATATTTCGAAACCAGCTCGATGTTTTTAACTAATCAATGTTTGAAATGTTTTTATTAACGAGACACAATGATTAAACCAATGTAAATATGGAAAATATTGACGAAGTTTCTGAACTTGTTGGAATCAACCTCAATCAATCTTTATATTGTGCTGCCCTCTATTGTAGAATCTTGAATCTTCTGCGCATCTTCTGCAATACCGAATAACCGCAAAATTTGAATTGTACAAGTTGAGTTTGAAATGAAGCAAGCAATTTAATATTGCTTTAAGAATGGCAGTGAATAATATAACAGAAATAAAAATTGCAAAAGGACAGAGCGTGCGTACGCTATGTTGATCTCAGCAATCGATGAACGATTAAAAACGATCGAAAAAAGTAGAAAGCATTCCAAAAGGCACGGCAGAAATCATATTTTTCGATATTTTACTATTGCAGTGAGACTTGGAGAAAAAAAGTCGTATCGCAACGAATCGTATTCAATCGTAAATCGTGGACTATCGAAGAAAAACAAACGGCAAACATAGTTTTGCACAGTTTTTCACCGTCAATCGTGAACTATCGCACATCTACTATTGCTGTATCCCCTTCCTCGCAGATCGGTTGATATTTTCGATTTTTGAGGTTAAGGATAACGCACTTCGTTTCGTTTTTAACAATTTATTAGATTTTGAATTTTTCTTGAGTAATTTCTTTGAAAAATAGATGTTTGGACGATAGTTTTGGTATAGAATGAGCTCATAATTGATAAGATTTCTCTTTGATTATTATTACGCCTGGAATGATAAAAGTTCGTGGAAGATGCTTGAAATAGCTTATCAATCGTACTTGATTGAAAATTTATTTTCAAAAGCGACGTAACGAGTGGAAATTTTCGTGAGGCAATAAAATTGTCGAATGGTATAATGTCCATGTCAAACAAAGAAAGGAAAAAAAAATTCGATTGAACACTGGACTTCCCTAACAGATAATTCGATTATTCATATCGCGATAGCTTCCATTTATAGTAATTATAATACAACAAAGCTAAAAAAATTCTGAGTCACAGATATGTCTACCATGATAAGAATTTCAAAATAAATGTTCAATGTAAAACATTACGCCTTCGTTTCTACGCACCATTGCGATCTATTTTCGTGATAACTTATCGAAATATTGACGGTGTGTTCAGCTATTCCGAATTAAACATACGAGATTTCAAAATGCCAAAAAAAAGCTGAAAAAAGTTGTCCAATCATATGGCCCCATATTATTATAAACAATAACAGCCCAATGAACGTCATCAACTCGATATATTTTAGCGTTTCTACAACAGAAAACTAATAACGCACGATGTAATCAAGATGAATTTCCCTCAAACTATAAAAATCCTCGAAGTATTGATTTCCCAAAAGAAAGAGCTCCAACAATCAATCACAAAAGATTACCTTCCCTGATCTAATCTATTCTAAAAAAAAAAACACTTTTATTATTCCCAAAAACTCCCAACCACCCCATAACCCTCCCAATCCCCAAAAACCCTTCAAACCCAGCAAATCAAAATGCCTACCGCGAAAAAAGGAACCTAAAAAATCGAAAAATGCACCATTCCCGCGCCGCAGTAGCAGCGGAGAGGAAAATGCCGCGTAGAAGGGGAACCAAAAGCAGTTCAGCTTCATCCGCCGCGCGGCGCCACTGCGCCGTTTTCACCGGCTGGGTGCAGTTCCCCGTCGACATCGGCGGCTCAATCATGTCTAAAGTCCTGATAGCCACAAAAATGCTACAACCGCGACGCGAAAATACCTAATCGTCCTCGAGATAACAGAGCGACCCAGCGATCGCTCAAGAAAACTCGCGCGTTTCCCCCTTGTAACCCTCACCACTCGGGAGTGTCTCAATAGTGCGCGCGTGTCCGCGGCGCCTCACCTCTCTCGAACCTGAAAACACCGCGAAACAAGAGACGACGTGAACGCAAGTGTGGATGCTGTGGCGTTGATAACGATGCGGCGTTGGCGGCGACGTTCCCCCCGCAATCTTCGAGCCCCGAGGATTCAACACCGAATAATCCCGGATATTTCGTGTTCATGACCAGCCGGCAACCGAGCAGGTGGTGCGGTGGTCGTTTCATCCGTCGAAAACGCGCGAACCGCTCCCGAACACGTCCGTGTGAATGTGCTCTAAGCGTCGTCGGGGCAAGCGGCGCTACTCGGACGAGCATCGTCACCGATGGCCCCCACCGAAATAAACGAGATGCCCGCTGCGGATAAAGCTTTCTCCTCCCCTTGGAAGAAGAAGAAGCTGTAAAGAGCAAGGCACGCGCGCGCGTGTTCTCTCTTTCATTTCCTCTCCCTCTCGCTCGCATTATTTCCCTCTCTTTCCCAGCGCGCGTAAAAACAAACGAAAGGTAGAAACAGAGGAGGCAAAAAATGAACTACTCGATGGTGTTTACCCTGTACGGGTTCGCTATATTTTTCATGGTGTTCTGGTCGGTGATGTGGCTGGTGCACGTGTTGGCTTTGGTCGCGGGTCGCTGGAAATTGCACCGCAAGGTAGCGCAATCGCCGACGTACGAGACGCCCTTACCCGGCGTCTCCATCCTGAAACCTCTCATGGGCGTCGATCCCAACCTTTTCAACAACCTCAAGACTTTTTTCCTCATGGATTATCCCCTTTACGAAATCCTCTTCTGCGTGGAAGACGACACCGACCCGGTGCTCATGCTCGTGCACAAGCTCATGGAAAAGTACCCGGAGGTCGATTCCAGGCTTTTCGTCGGTGGCTGCCCCGTCGGCGTCAACCCCAAGATCAACAACATCCAACCAGCTTATCAAGCCGCGAAATACGAGCTGGTTCTTATCAGCGACAGCGGGATTAGGATGCGCGAGGACACGCTTCTCGATATGGTCGAGCACATGACCGAGAACGTCGCCCTCGTTCACCAGATGCCCTTCACTTGCGACCGGGATGGCTTCGCCGCGGCGTACGAGAAGATCTTCTTCGGGACGGTCCAATCCAGGATGTACCTCACCGCCGACTTCCTCAGGATCAACTGCCACACCGGGATGTCGGCGCTTCTTAGAAAAGCTCTTCTGGACGAGGTCGGGGGTCTCAAGGCCTTCGGGATTTACCTCGCGGAGGATTTTTTCTACGCGAAAAGTTTAACGGATCGGGGATGGAGGATGACCGTGTGTTCCCAGCCGGCTATGCAGAATAGCGGGCATTGTCAATTGAACTCGTTCCAGGCGCGGCTGAAACGCTGGGCGAAGCTCAGGGTCGCGATGCTTCCGACCGTCATCGTTTTGGAACCGCTGAGCGAGTGCCTCGTCCTTGGCGCTTGCGCCTCCTGGGCCGCGAGCATACTTTTCGACTGGGATTCTTTGGTATTTTACCTGGTTCATATACTCTTGTGGTTCATGTT
>JABFQM010003573.1:0-11415 GCA_022816865.1 Zelostemma sp. ZL-2020
GTCATGTGCCGTCGAGAGAGTGGGGGTAGTAGGGGTAGCTGAAAGTTAGAGAAACCGGGAGGACGCTATGTTCAGAACGCGAGAGATTCAAGAAGCGGGAGATTCAATAAGCGGGAGTTTAGTGTATGCAATGTCGCAGCAAATTCAGTTGAATTTAGTAAAATCGTTCGCACAAAGTTTCCATGGATTTTATCGCATGTAAAAAATAAAAACCTATTCGTCACTTAAAAATGGTTTTTCATATGCAAAAAAACACGTACCAATTCCGAAGCAAAGCTGATGGATATGTATGATTAATGTTCTCTTGTATAAAAATTTCCGGCCACAATTGTCACACGTGTACCGCCGTTTCGTCGGCATCGTTTCAAAATTCTAAAAAAGGGGATTAGGAAACGTTTAATTTTAAACCTAACGGAAAAATTATATTGAGGTTATGTTCGATGTTATTTTTCCGAAACTTATTACCGAGTCGCCTTCACGAATATTCGCTAAACCGCACGGTCTCACTTATTATACTATTTTTTTAAACTTTTGCAAGCGCGCTCGTGTCGTTTAATATTTATTCACGTTCCGATATTATTCACGAGCTCGAGAATCACAGGCAATCGTGTGTGAAACCTGGACAAAGCAGGGAAGCACATTTCCTCAGGCGAGGTACTGAAAATCAACAGTGACGGCGCTGAAGCGCGGCGCGGGAAATTCGAAACCAAGAGAAAAGTCGCCTTCAGTGACGTCAGTGTTTCTGCAGTGACAGGTGTTTGAATTTCGCGGTTCATTAATCAAGCCAAGCTCCGAGAGGGTGCGCAGCTGCATCGTAAAAATGTTCATAACAAAGATACATAATAAACACTTTATTGTACAATAAATAACCCGTTACAAAATATCCGCGTTCTCGATCAACAATAAACAGCCGCGTGCTCCAAAAACAATTAAATATTAAATAAATACAAAAAAACCTAAACTACATTAAACCCGCGATCTTAGCATCATCAGGATGAATTCTATTCTGCGTTTGTCGAATGACAAGTCTTTCCTGATTATGATTAACGGACCACAATTTTGGTAAAAACTGTGGCCGCATATTATCCAAAAAATGCTCTCTCCAAAGTCTTTCCAATTCAGTCAAACCACCATCCCTTTCCTGAAAATACCGCGTCACCTGTAATTAAAAAAGAAAACGTTATCTTCCGCAATTATCCCCACCCCCCTCCCCCCCCAAAATCAGTCTGCACCTTCAAACCGTGAGGTTCATTTTTCGACACCGACTGCGTCGGAATCGGATGCTCCTGGGTTCTACAAACGTCGGAGTTTACAGATTTTATGTACATTTCTAATTCTTTTCGTCTTTTTACAGGGATCGCGAAATTTCCGGCGAGGACTTTCATCGCCATCCGGTATTTGTCCTTGAGGGGCGCAGATGGTTTCGGCCCCCCCAACGGAGCTTCGCACGTCTCCGCGAGCTTTCTTCGGAGCCGCAGATCGTGTTCGGAGCTGGTTTCGTGGCAGCTTGGACAGAGCAGCAAAACGTCGTGCGACTGATGAGACTTCATCACCACTAAAAACCGAGAAACAGTTAAAAATGCAGTCCGTTGATTTTAGACCAATAAAAAACTCACGCGGGAAATATTTGCGATACTCCCTCGGCACGACGTTTTTCCTGATAAAGTTGTCGCTGGCTCCGCAGACGACGCAGCGGTTCAATTTTACTTGGGTGTAGTAGCGCCCAACTTCGCCCAGGGCGCGGCCCGAGGGCTCGAACTCGAGCCGAACGGTCAGCGGGTTTTCTCCGACGACGACCCCCAACTCCTTCGAGACGTACCACTCCGCTTTTTTGCGATCCAGGGTACATAAAATCTCTCCATCCGGAGCCTGCAAATAACAATTATGGTACAACGGCGAATTCCGCGTGGGCAAATGTTTGCACGCGAAAGTTGGGCTTCTGGATTTGGCGCTTCTGGAGCTCGACGTTGAAACCGCATCGCTTCGAAGCTTGTACTTTTTGTCGATGACGCCGCGAGGCAAACCGTGCAGCTTTTCATCCGCGTCTTTGTTCCAGATATTCTTCAGGTACGAGATTGCTGCTTCCCAAAATGTGCGGTTCCGCTTGGCCAGTTTCAGGACCTGGAAAATTAGGAATTAGATTTGGAGGATACATTTTGGGGGTTTTTGGGGACACCTCGTGGTAAATGAGGACCGCGGCGCGGGCGTCGAACGCCGCGTAGTTGATTTGTTCTTCGGTGAGCGTGACAGAATTCCAGTCGCTGCATCTCACTTCCAGAATCTTGTCCATTTTTATGTCGAGGTACTGCACGCAGAGCGAGGCTAAACTTTTGGGGCAGGGCAGTTTCAATCTCGTCGCTAGTGTCCGGAGATCCAGGGTCCCCGAGACTCGGCATCCGTAATCTTTCGCGAGCTTCAGGCCGTCTTCGTAGGACGCTACGCCGACCTTGAGGATGCTCCTGTTCGATAGCAGTTCCTAAAATTGAGAAATTGTTGAATTTTGTTGGAGGGTTTATTGGGGAATTTGGGGTTTTTGGGTGGGGAATTTTACTGCGAGTTTGGGGGGAATCGATCCAATTTCTCCGAGGCGAAATAGAACGCAGATTCCGTCGGCCGTGGATAATTGGACCAGTGACACCGGGCCTTCGTTCGTCCATTCGCAGTCGAAGCCCAACACTCCGGTTCGGGAATTTCTGAAAAATACGAATTTTTCAGGAATTTGAATTTTGCAATACTTCGATTTTTTCGATCCAAAAATTTTGTTTTTTGCTCAATTTTGCTCCATTTTGGGCTTAATTTTAATATACGAACGTGTTTCGGTGAGAAACGATGCTGAAACAGAGATTTTCTTGAAAGGTATGCTGAAATCGCGTAAAAGTACGAACCTAACCTCACTTACCCACTTGTCGCGTCATCGTTTCCTTTCTCGACTTGGCCATGAATTCAAGCAATTTTCAAGAAAATCTTGGTTCAAGTAATGTTTCTCGCGAAAATACTTTCGTTTTTAACCCTGTTTCGTTGTTTTATTTAAAAACAGCCCGAAAAACGAGCCGAATCTTATACGAACCTAACCTCACTTAACCTACTTGTCGCGTCATTATTTCCCCTTTCGCTTTGGCATGAATTTAAGCAATTCTCGAGAAAATCTCGGTTCCAGCACCGTTTCTTACGAAAATACGATCGTTTTCAACCCGGTTTCGTTTTTTAATTCAAAAACAGCCCGAAAAACGAGTCAAATCGCGACGCGGCTGTCCTCTTCTAATTCTCGCTTCGTCCTTTTCTCAAAGAGAAAGAGACAAAATAAAGGATAAAGATACATGTACGGTGACTGTAATCGCTTTTGTACTCGATAATATTTCGAACAAAGAACTTTCTGGAAGTTCACGATTTTTTCACAACAAAAACATCCTCGTTCGAAACATTTCGAAAAATTTACCTTCCGATTTGTTCAACGGCGTCGTCGCATTTTTCGATCGAATCGGCCACGATGACATCACCCAGTGCAACGTTGACTTTTTTTTCGCTTGTACGTTTACGACAAATTTGATAAATTTTTTGAATTACGTCGTAATGATATCGCCCGACGAGAAACGCGAGGCCCGCGGTCACGCAAGAAAAAAACATGGCGCCGCAGTTTTTTTCCGAAATATAATTCTCATTCGAAAGTTTTATCTGTTCGTTGATTAATAAATAACATTCGATGCATTACAATGCCGGCGATTGGGGATCCCGGAAATAAGGTTATGTGAGCACGCGGCAACGGGTTTTACACGCGACTGACGCGAAATACATCGAAAGCAGGTGTTTCCGCGTCGAGACATCACCCCGAATCGCCATTTTCCCGAAAGTGCTCTGATTGGTGGATATTTATTTCGAGATACTTTTACACCAATCAGAGCATTTTCGAAGCAATGCATCCTTTTCCCACGCTGTCCTTTATCAAATCCCCCCGATCGATCGAAAAACAAAAGAACTCATTCCACCATCTTTCTAAAAAATCTAAGTACGAAAAAGCCAAAAAAATGGAAAAAAAGAGTTTCAAATTTCGCGCGGAGCATGCGCGCTGCCCGCGATGACGCATACCGCGACACACGCAGCCACACATCGCGGAAAGAATTATCAGCTGTTATCGTCTGCTACACAACTTTAAGATGACGGCGACGGTTCGGTTTTTTGGTTAACTCGCTTATATTTTTTCACGAAACCCCTGATACAAGGGCCCGGTGTACATTCCCAACGACAAATATCCCCGAATCGACTTTTCCCGGCCGACCAACGAGAAAACGCCGCCAAGTTGACGGGCGCGCGTGTGTCACTGACAGGTGGTGTCATCGACTCATGACTTTTTCGTCGTATCTCCGACTCTCCCGAGACCTCGATGATAAAACTTTGGGAGTGATAAGGATAAGGAGCCAGCGGGAATGTGACGCGCGTCGCAGATAGCTTATTTCCGTGTACTTTTTTCGGGTCGCGATTTGTTGGGTCGCGATTTGTTGAGTTCGGCTGTGATATGAGTGACTCCGAACAGCGACAGTTGCACGTGCCTTATCGAGAGTACCAGAGCCAAAGTAGTACGGTGCCTGCTACTTTAGTGGAGACCGATGCTTTGGTCGATCTTACCGCTCCTGTGCCGAACGCCGCCTTTGTCTCGGACTTACTTCCGGACGTTGAATTCGCGCCTCACTCGGGTAGCGAACAAACCGTCGTCATTGATTCCCCAGGACCCGATCGGGAGAGTCAGCCTCTCCTGGGGCGACTCGAACTCGATGTTTCTTTCAATAGGTTTGCAGGTAGAGCTAAGTTTCTCTTTTTACAATTCTACGAATCGAAGAAAATACTTCGAGAAACTTCAAATGGGCGCCATATTTGAATCTGTTTTTTTCCAAGATTTATTCGCGTTTCTTTACAGACTTTGTTTATTTGTGTTTTTTTCCGTCCTTTTTTGTTCCCTTGATTTTTTTTGGAAAAAAAAAAATTTTTCTTGGGACTCGAACTCGGGACCTTCCGCGCTTGGGTTTCGCGGTTGAACCACTTCCCCATCGGAGCGGTTGGAATCCATTTTATAATGGAAAATCGTGAAATTATTTTATTTTATCGAAGAAATAACGGGATAATGCGGTACTTTGTTTTTTATTATCACAATTCGGAATTACAATACATCGCGGCAAGTGTTCCAAACTGCGCATGCGCATGTCAAATTTTTTACGAGAGAATACAATTTTCGGGCATTCTCAAAATCTAACCCGTGTTTTTTCAAAAAGATGTTAAATTTTTCAAAGCGGTGAAATTTCTGCCGCGATATTTTTTCTCAATTAGATCGAAAGAGCAACTCAAAATCCGCAAGTTCCAAAAAACGCCGTAAGATGGAGGCAGGGACGAATTTCCTACCTTAAAAACGTCATTTCGTATAAAAAAAAGTTTGAATATTAATTAACACAGATTACGAGTATCGGGTTAATCCAGAATTAAAAGTCACTTCCACAGAAAACAGCGCGTAAACCGATAAAAACATTCCGAGCCTTGACAGCGCGACAAAAAACACAAACGCGCATAAATCGCGACAAAAGTACCGTTCCAAAAACATCGACTGCTTCGTAAAAATTTCGCATATGTTCGCCAACACTACGCGCTTCGATGTATTCGAAATAAAATATTAGCAATGACATTCGCGTACGTGCTTCGTAATCGTGCCGGGCCATGATTTATTTCATTTTCATGGAGTTCGCTCGTTTTTCAGACGACCCGCCATTTTCCGAGTTAGTTTGGCAGGCGGAATGTGCGATAGATAACGGCATTTATCCCGAGAGAATTTACCAGGGTTCCAGTGGTAGCTATTTCGTGAAAAATCCAGCCGGGGTGGGTAAAAGCGCGTCAATTCCGAGAAGGACGAGGTACTAACCCTTCTCAAAAACATTGCAGAAAATAATAAGCGTGTTTAAACCGAAAGACGAAGAGCCTTATGGACGACTAAATCCAAAATGGACGAAATGGATGCATAAGCTCTGTTGTCCGTGTTGTTTCGGGAGGAGTTGCTTGATACCGAATCAAGGTTATCTCAGCGAAGCCGGGGCGAGTTTGGTGGACCGGAAATTGGGTCTCGGGGTAGTGCCGAACACGAGGGTGGTTAAACTCGTGAGCAAGACCTTTAATTACCCGAGGCTCGATCGCGAGAAGGCTCGGATGAAGCGGGCGATAATGTACCAATTTCCCACGGTCGGCTTGCACTTCAACCGGCCGGGTTTGCCGCCGAAAATCGGCTCGTTTCAAGTCTTCGTCGACAGCTACAAAGACGCGGATTATTGGCTGAGGAGGTGGGAAAGTGATCCGCCCTCGACGAAACTCGCGCAGCAATTTCAGCTACAGTTCGAGCGTCTAGTCATTTTGGATTACATCATAAGAAACACGGATAGAGGTAATTCCGGATTCCTCACCTCGCGATTTCCCGGGACGTTTGCGGGCGCCATTTTCATTATTGAACAAAAAAAAGTACGGGGAACGTGATTTTGTAAGTGAACCAATATATTTCCGAAGATTCGTGCCCTTGACGAAAAAAAAAATGGCGTCGGACGCCATGACACTTTAGATCGCGGCCGCGGAGTGATTCGTCGTGATTAACGAAATAAGGTGAGAAAATAGGATCATTCGATTGGTTCACTGAAATAATGGCCCTTGAAAAAAAAATGGCGTCGGACGCCATGACACTTTAGATCGCGGCCGCGGAGTGATTCGTCGTGATTAACGAAATGAGGTGAGAAAATAGGATCATTCGATTGGTTCACTGAAATAATGGCCCTTGACGAAAAACAAAATGGCGTCGGACGCCATGACACTTTAGATCGCGGCCGCGGAGTAATTCGTCGTGATTAACGAAATAAGGTATAAATGGCGAGAAAATAGGATAATTCGATTGGTTCACTGAAATGATGGCGTACCGTGTACTTTTTTTTCTTTAATTGTTGATGGAACGGCGAGTAAATGTCTCGGGAAAACGCGAAGCGGGGGGCGCGAAAGATAACGAAAGTTGTGTTGTAGGGAACGATAACTGGCTTATCAAGTATGATAGCACGGGGAGCGACGTGAAAATAGCCGCGATAGATAACGGCCTGGCGTTTCCCTTCAAACACCCGGATTCTTGGCGCGCTTATCCTTACCACTGGGCGTGGCTTAGCCAAGCCAAGCAGCCATTTTCCGAGGTCACGCGGGAACTCGTTCTGCCCCAACTTTCCGATCAAAATTTCATTCAAGACTTGTGCGACGACCTTTACCAGCTGTTCAAAGTAATTTTGCAGTTTTTGAAATTCCCGCTCTTTTCGACGCCCCATTTCACGGAGTTCCTTCGTTTTTGTAGCAAGACAAAGGATTCGATCGGCACAATTTCGACCGGCAAATGAGCGTGATGCGCGGACAAATTTTGAACCTTCAGCAGGCGCTCAAGGACTCGAAGAGTCCGGTGCAGCTGGTTCAAATGCCCGCGGTGATCGTCGAAAAGTGAGTGCTTAAGCCGTTACCGACCGAGTTTCGGAAAAAAATTTTTTTTCGAATTTTTGGAAAATGGAGTGAAATGTTGGTTTCTCAGCGCATGCGTGGTCGACGCCGAGAAGGATTTTTCGGAACTCGGTCGGTAAAGACGAAATTAAGGGGGTCGGGTCGGCATTTATGGACGTTTTTTTTGCAGAGCCAAAGCAACTGGTACATCGAGGTTATTCTCATTTTCCGACACGTTTACGCAGCGCTTCCAAAATAAAAGTCCTTTCTTTTCCTGGTGTTGAAATCGCGCGATCGAAAGTGGAAAATTCAACGCCTCGTTTACTTTATTCCCTTGTGTTTATGCTTTACCCGACTTTTCCTGAATTTTACTTCGATACATTATCCACGATTTGTATATTCAGTAAATATACGCCATTTTCGATTAGTTTCTTGTCTAAAGTTGCGATTTATTGGCGCGAAATGTTGGACCAATGAGCGCGCTCCGCCGACGAAAAAATGCGGGAAATTTGATTCGTCATCTTCGCGTAAATGTACGAATAGATTTATATTTCGACGAATTTTGCGTTCTCATTAGAATATCTTTTCGTGAAGGTCATTAAAATCGTCGAATCAGCGACCTCGAGCATGTTTTTTTTCGTAGCATTACATCGCGCTGGCAAATGTTTTCACATAACCTCCAAATGTCAGATTTTGGCCGATTCGCGTCACACTTTTCGAGGAAATTTTCAAAGTTTTGCCCGTCATAATCAGCGCATCGCGAAATGGAAGTCGTGGAAGTTTGCGGCACGAGGACCAATCGCGATCCGATTTACCGGCCTTTAGCCTGCTCAAATGTCAAGGTAAGTCGTTGATTCCACGTCCTCGACTACGGAAATTTGACGTTTACATCGCGACAGTGTCGGCGGAAATACGTGCAACCCCCGCGAGTCGTCTCGTTCGCCCCGAAAAGATTTTACTGTCCCCCGAAAAACGCATTCGCCGATTCTTCGACGTACAAACTCTCGTATTTCCATGGAGAGAACGGGATCAGGCCGCAGCCATTTCGACCGACGCACACGATTCGCGTCGGGGACGGGAAATTCGCGAACGAAACCACCGCGAACCTGAGTTACCAGCCGGTATGGAAGGTCGTGAAACCGGCGCCGATAATTCCCCGGAGAAGGTACAAAAGGCACGTAAAAAGCGTCCGGGCTTGACTAATTTCCGTGTATCGTCTCAGATCGATGGCGATCGAAGGGCCGATGCAAAATATGACGACGGTCCGCCATGATTACGTGAAAAAGTTCGTGTCGCGTCCGGAGAAGATCGTGCCGCTCGGGAATATTCGGACTTGCCCGGGTCCCATGGACGATCGAACGACCAATCATCTGTCGTATATGAGACCTGCTTGCGTCGAGCCGGTTGCGAATTTCAAACCCGTGAGGAAGTATTGCGCGCCAACGGAATCTTTCGATCGAGAAACTACGCATAAATTGAGTTTTCAGCCCGTTCGAGTACAGCGACGAGAAATATATCCTTGGGCGCAAAAACCCGTTTATCGGTGATAAAAGCGTAAAAATAACGGGAAATAAGAAAAAATTTCGAAATAATTTTGTTATGAATATTAGATCGCCGGAATCGGCGATGTATGGAGACACGACGTATTCTCTGAGTTTTTTGGAGAATTGCGCAGCGCGGGAAAAACCGATTATTCCTCCGAGATCGTATTTATTTCCTTTTAATGCTGAATTCATGGGAAGAACGATTTATAATGAGAGTTTTTATCACTCTTTTTCTGAACCTGTGATACCTGTAATTCCTCGAGGAACGATTACTATTTCGGATGGGAAAATGGACACTGAAACTACTAATAAAGTGAGCGTGAATTTACAATGTAAATTTACAACGTGTAATTTACATCATGTAATTTACGATGTGAATTTACAATTTAAATTTACAACATGTAATTTACAATGTAAATTTACAACATGTAATTTACAATGTAAATTTACAACATGTAATTTACAATGTAAATTTACGAAACGTAATTTTCAATGTAAAAATTACAATGTAAATTTACAACGTATAATTTACATGTAATTTACAACATGTAATTTACATGTAATTTACAATGTAAATTTACATGTAATTTGAAATGTGTAATTTACATGTAATTTACATTGTACATTACATTGTATTTACATGTAATTTGGAATGTGTAGTTTACATGTAATTTACAATGTAAATTTACATGTAATTTACGATGTAAATTTACATGTAATTTGAAATGTGTAGTTTACATGTAATTTACAATGTAAATTTACATGTAATTTGAAATGTGTAATTTACATGTAATTTACATTGTAAATTTACATGTAATTTACAATGTGAATTTACATGTAATTTGAAATGTGTAGTTTACATGTAATTTACAATGTAAATTTACATGTAATTCGAAATGTGTAATTTACATGTAATTTACAATGTAAATTTACAATTTAAATTTACAACATGTAATTTGAAATGTAAATTTACATGTAATTTACAATGTAAATTTACATGTAATTTACAATGTAAATTTACATGTAATTTGAAATGTGTAGTTTACATGTAATTTACAATGTAAATTTACATGTAATTTGAAATGTGTAATTTACATGTAATTTACAATGTAAATTCACAACATGTAATTTGCAACATGTAATTTACAATGTAAATTTACAATGTAATTTTACAACATGTAATTCACAATGTAAATTTACAAAACGTAATTTAGAATGTAAAAATTACAATGTAAATTTACAACATGTAATTTACATGTAATTTACAATGTAAATTTACATGTAATTTGAAATGAGTAATTTACATGTAATTTACAATGTAAATGTACAACATGTAATTTACAATGTAAATTTACAACATGTAATTTACAATGTAAATTTACAAAACGTAATTTACAACATGTAATTTACATGTAATTTACAATATGTAATTTACAATGTAAATTTTCCATGTAAATTTACAAAATGTAATTTACAACGAAACCGAAAAACGGTTAAAAAAAAAATGTTTTGGTAGCTGAGTTTTCAAGCCGTTCGAGGTGAAAAGCGAAGCCCGATAATTCCTCGTCAAAGAAACATGATTGGAGATGGTCCTATTCAATGCATAACTACCGTGAGACACGATTTTACGCCCAAGATGGTTACACCTCCGGAACAGATAATCCCAAGTGGCAATATTCGGGTTTCGGATCAGCCAATCGATGATAAAACGACATTTGCATTGTCTTATATGAATCCTGGATGTAAAACTCAAGTACAGAGTTTCCGGCCGATTCGTAGATACGAAAAGTACGTATTTTACATTGTAAATTTGATGTGAATTTACTTTGTAAATTCGATGTTGTGAATTTACATTGTAAATTTGATGTAAATTTACACTTTAAATTTGATGTAAATTTGATGTAAATTTACATTGTGAATTTGATGTAAATTTACAATGTAAATTTGATGCAAATTTACATCGTAAATTTGATGTGAATTTACAATGTAAATTTGTTGTAAATTCACATTGTAAATTTGATGTAAATTTGATATAAATTTACAATGTAAATTTGATGTAAATTTACATTTCAAATTCGATGTAAATTTTATGTAAATTTGCATTGTAAATTTGATGTAAATTTACATTCTAAATTTGATGTAAATTTACATTGTAAATTTACAATGTAAATTTGATGTAAATTTACATTGTGAATTTGATGTAAATTTGATGTAAATTTGATATAAATTTACAATGTAAATTTGATGTAAATTTACATTTCAAATTCGATGTAACTTTGATGTAAATTTACATTCTACATTTGATGTAAATTTGATGTAAATTAACATTGTCAATTTGATGTAAATTGTATGTAAATTGTATGTAAATTTACATTGTAAATTGACA
>JABFQM010003574.1:0-11410 GCA_022816865.1 Zelostemma sp. ZL-2020
TCCATTGCCAGCCCATGTTTGCCGGTACTCTCATGTTCAAATCAACGCACTTTTTATGCCCATAATAAACACCAGGATTGTTCATTCTCATCTCGCGAACTCGCTTCAAAATTCGCCGGTTGACTTTTGCGAAGAAATCGTTCTGCGGGTTGTGGACTCCGGATGTGTAGAAATCTCGTGGCTGTTGCAAATCAAAGATTTTTACAAAATGCAAGTTTCAATTCGAACGCAAACGTTGTTCTCAACCTTACGTCAAACTGTTTCCGCCGAAGCAGTTTCCTCTTTTTTTTCGTTTTCTTTTTATTCGGTGCTTTTTTGCTTGTAAACGATGATTCAATCGCTGCGAAATTGAGATGAGAAACTTTGGGCGCGGATTCGATTTCGGCGACGTCAGGGGTTATTTTACTCTTTCGTCGGCTAAAAGGATCGTCGATATGAGTAAAAGACAATAATTTTTCTGCGTGCTGATCCAATTTCGTTCCCGGGAAGGATTTCTTCAAGATGCTACTCGATTTTGAAACCGTTTTTCTTGCGATCGGAGCCTCGTTTATTCTGTGACTAGACGTTTCTAGAAAAATTTGTTTGAAATTATTACTAGCGTACAAATTCAAATTCGAAGCATACTTGTATTCGTGTCGAAGGTAGTTCTTTTCAACATTTCAGTATTGTAGGAAATGACGGGAAAAACTGGCATGTTCGAAATGTATGCCTGAGTAGTGAGAAAAGTTGGCTCTTTCTTCGAACAAGTGTTGAAATAATCTCTGTTCCGACCGAAATAGGGACTTTCGGAAGGATCCATCAAACCCAGGCCAGCAGCACCCGGAACTTTTCCTATGGAATTAACGAACTCTTCGAGTTCCTTGTACTTTTTCGTCAAGCACTGAATCCCCGCGCAGGAGTATTTAGAACGAGAGAAATTTTTGTTAGGTCCAGTTGCATTTGAACCAGTTCCAGGCTTCCCGTAACAGCAACACCCTAGAGGACCCTCGATATTTTTCACGTCGCACGTTCCCTTCAGCAAAGCATCCATCGACTGGCTAGAAAAGATGTCGTTTCCATCCGTCAAGGGTATAAAATACGGATCCATTTCCAAACCCGACGAGTTCCTGTTATCTGAAAATAAAAGTTTTCATAAAATCCGATCATCGGCAATGTACGATGTGAAAACAAGGAATTACCAAAAGCTCCTTCCGCGCCGCATCCGCCGCCTCTCATTCTTTGCAGTTCGCCTTTTCCAACATGTTTTCTTCCGGCAAAAATTGCGGAGCAAGTGCAAGAAGGATCACTGTAACAAGTTTTCAAAGGAAATCCCACATTTTCCACTTTCCCGTTTTCCGATCGCGACTTTGCCGATGAAACGTGAAACGAATCTTTCTTCGTTTCTGCGGGATCTTGGGAAAAAGATACCAATCCAATAAAATTTGCCGTCTTCAATGCGGAATCGGACTCCAAATTTGCGAGCTCGTCGGACGATGGTTCGAGTTCCTTTGTCGGGATTTCGGTACATTTGAATTCGTTCGGAGATTGCGTGGTTTTGAAGAGGAAGGAATTTCCTTGTATGGCGAATTGAGTGCTGATGTAATTTCCGAAACTGGAGAGCTTCAACAAGATTTTTATGTAGCCAAAGGGGTCATTTCCGTCCACCAAATTGTACGTGTTGTTGATCGTGTAACTCGTTGGTAAATGACTGGAATCGTTGTTCAGAACCGTGGCTCTTTCGTCGCAGAAGCAGCTCGACATCAAAACCCTGGTATCGCAAATTGACTCGTCCTCGGTTTCGTCACACGGTTCACGAGACTTGACTTCGTAAACCCCAACTTTCAAAGACTCCGTGCGAAAAATGTCCATCAGTTCTTCGGGTTGCATAGAAAATAAACATGATTGGCCCGCGTTGAAATTGATCCTTTCATTTTCCGCCGTCTCGTTCACATTCGAGCGCTCCTCTTTCATGGAGATGAAATCTTCTTGGCCAATTTCGAAGGTCGGGAGATCGTTGAATTTCAGACGAATGCATATCGGAGGTTTGATACTGTGATATTTTTCAGGAAACACTATCATGTGGTCCACGAAAAATTCCAGCATATAAAGCTGCTCTTTGACTGGATTAAACATTTTCGAGTTTGCAAAACGTGAACGTAATGATTTTGAAAGAATAACTTTTTGATTCAAATGTCAAAACTTGAACGGCGACAAAGTTGGCTGATGATTTGTTTAGTTGTCATTCTGAAACTAGCTTCAGGTGTGTCATTTTTTTAATGTATCAAACCTACAACTCAGTATTCTTAAAACAAATGGAATATTTTTACAAATCAAGCTCGGTGAACTTCGATTTCTTCCAGAAAAGTTTGGCATTTTCCCCTCAGAACTTTCACGGCTTCGATGAACAGGACCGCAGGTGGAAGAGCACCGACCGACTCGACTGAAACTGCAAGATAAAAATATAAATTACTCAGTGTTCGTCGAACAACCAAATCAGCATCGCCTTGGTATACTCACAAATAAAATGATCCGTCTTTTTTCCCAACTGTACGCAGTCTTTGAGATCTTCGTGGTAAAAAACATTTCTAGAGCAACTGTCATAGCGAGGGTTCTTCACTTTCGCTTCGAGTACCCCTTTTTTTTTCACGACTTCAATTACGTCTGGACTGAAACACTTCTGAAAGCGCTCTGCCATTTCGCCTCTGACGGGCTTTATTATATAAATTTCGGGCAATAACCTGTAGGTCGCAGTGGCTGTTGAGCAAACAATTTCTCGGATTAAATAAATGAAAAGCTTGATAAATAATGGTAGCAGTGAAGAAAATCAAACCGACCAACAGGTGAAAATTTGGCGTGGTCTTTGCCGATGCCTTTAACTGCATGCATGAAGGCATGGATTTCTTGACCAGGTCGCATTTTTGCTATCAAAATATCACTTTCCAGAACGCCCACTTGCTCCTCGCCGCGAGGGTAAATTTCTGCTTGACGACCGATGGGCACCCACTTGATTTCCTTACTTTCAACTGAAACATCGTGTAAAAAAGTCATCAAGTTTTAGTGCGAAATGAAAAGAAATTACTCGGGTTTCAACTATAAATGCAAAACGTGATTTGGGAAATTGAAACTTGGCATCTTTACCATTGCTATTGTCGTACATGTCTTTCGGTAGACGAGAGTCTTTGGACATGTCCTGTTTCTTCGTGCATTTTACTCTTATTTCGTATCTTAAAGTGTCCGAGTCGCTGACTTCGTCCGGGTTTTTGTCGATGTTAGATGGGTATTCGAACGATCGTGGGTCGGCTTTTAGTGGCACCAAACCTAATCTGAGGAAATGAAGGAAAATACATTAATTAATTCGTTTTATCAATTTGTAATTCAAAAAATCCACACTTGGAAAATGTTTCATTTAAATTTACCTGTGGGCGAGAATTTCGTCTTGCAAAAGACTCGTATTATTCCAAATGAAGACTTTTTCTATGGCCATGGATGGAACTTCGCTCAAAAGTATTCTTCGAAAAGCGTTTGCGAGTGCGGCGGAACAGCCGATGATATCGAATTCGAGTTCCCTTTTATCAACGCTTTCTTTGACTAATTCTATTCGGAGACTCTAAAATAAAGGTATAAATAAGTAATAATAAGGTACAATAAACAAATGCAATACATCATTTTCAATTTTGAACCTGTTTAAATTTTTCGATGCTCCATCCGCCGCTCATTTCCAGGTTAGAACACTCGGAAATCTGTTTCGACGATAAATCTTTGTAAGAAGCATGTTTTGGCAGGAAAAAAATGTTCAAAACGCGAAACTTACGTTTGGAATTCCATGCTCTTCCAAAATTATCCGTGGTCTCCGAGTTTTTCCATCCATTTTTAAAGAACAATGTGGAATTTACTTTTCGATGCCGCGCGCACACACACAACACATGAAAACGAAGGGGAAACACGTGACAATAAATTCGTTTTAAAAAAAGTGTATTTTATTCATAACTTGTTGAGAACATGATTTTCTTACAAAAAATATTGGCGGAATTTCCAAAACCGTACAATTAGCAGCTAAACAAGTGTATTTTACGCAATGAAGGGACAAATAAATTACATTACGCTACTCACCGAAAAAGAAAGATGAACTGAATTTAACAGTGTCTAAAACTGCAATTTCGAACAATCTTTGCAGACGAATGTCAATTTATCGAATAATTTACAATCCCTAAATCAATATTGTTAAAAAATCAATGACGGATACAGAACAAAATTAGATTATTCTCTACAGAGTTTTAATGCGAAGCGAAACAATTGGAAAGAAAGAAAGCAGACATTCGTAACGTAAAGAGTTTACAAAAGCTTCGATTTCAAAATTTCGTGAACCATTTTTAACCGAAAATACGGCATATTGTCCTGCGAAAAAGTGATCCTTTTATTCGCGCAAATATACTCTGCAAACATGCAGGAAAATACTCCGCAATCGCTGCCATTATTCTGCTGAGGAATTTTCGCTACGCTTTCGAGCGTCCAATCACTCGTGTCGTATGGCTTCTTTTTCTTGTCCATACTCTCATCCTCCAAATACTTCCTAAGTGCCAGCAAGCACTTGGTATTTTCACCTCCCATACTATCATAATATTTAATCGTTTTATCTCTAAAATCAATGATGGACATGCACCAGTGAATTCCCAGGTGCACAGGTACAACGACGACATCCTGAGCGAAAATATCGACCTTCCGCGTCCAACGCTTCAAGGAAGAATGA
This sequence comes from Zelostemma sp. ZL-2020, assembly GCA_022816865.1. NCBI lineage: Eukaryota > Metazoa > Arthropoda > Insecta > Hymenoptera > Platygastridae > Zelostemma > Zelostemma sp. ZL-2020. The sequence continues at coordinate 4,727 of JABFQM010003574.1, forward strand.
CCGTTCTGGACCAGTTTCGGGTAAAAAAAGGTGTTCATCGCATGAACATTGGGGAACCGGTCATGTTTGCCTCGCTCGATCAACAGGTTCATGTAAAAATTGATAACTTCGTCGTTGAGCCAGTTCAGCTTTGCAAGCGTTTGAATGTCTCTTCGTCGAATTTCCAGACCGAAATTCGAAGCCATCACTTGATCCGATGGATGCGGTTTCAGGGCCATCTCGATTTCTCGCGTCATCTCCGGCGTGAGCGTCGGCAGCAGAACATCTTCCTCTTCTTCGAGTTCATCTAAGATCGGCTCGCAGAGGCGCATGGAACGTGCCAACTGTTCCGCTAATTCCGCCTCTCGCTTCAGCTGGTTCGACCTGGCATATGTGTTTGAGCGCTTCTTCGTCTCCTCGATTTCCTTGTAGATCTCCTCTAGCGGCTTGTATTTGTCGCTGATGCGCTTCATGACGTCATCTTTCACTACGTTGTTCTTTTCGACTTTCTCTTTCAACGAGTTTATTTTTACGACAGTTGAATCCGACATGGATTTTCTGCTAGAAGATATTTCATTGTCGAGAGTGATGTTAATAATCGGTTGTCGAAGTTGCCTGTGGGATATGCTGAGGTCAGGTTGTGCTTTTGGGATCGAGTTTGGAAGACTAAATCTTCTGGACCGCAGGGAAGCCACGAAGACTTTCGACCTAGGTGAGTGCACAGGTTCCGGGGCAACCGTTTTGTCCAACTCGATGATTTCTATCTTCTGTTCGGGAATCCGCGCTGGCTGATGGAAAAGTCGTTGCTGCACCGGCGAGAATTCTTGTAACAATTGGTTGTACTTCTGCCTGTCCAGCTCGTAAACCATATCGTTGATCGAAATTGGTCTTTGAATACAACGCCTGGGATTCATGATGCTCCTGTTTGCCGGTTGCAAAGTATCGAAAATGCGGTTTTCAGGAATCGACCGGTAATTTGTCTCACAGTTATTCGAATATCGAGACATGTTTCTTGGAGAATGAAGGCTACTTCGTTGATTGTAGGAAATTCTGCTCGTACCGTTTCTTAGTCTAGGACTTATGTATTCTGAAATAATCTCTATGTTATCGTTGTCATCAGCAATATCAATGTAAGGTAGTGCATTGCTCATGTCGTAAGAAAGGCGGTTACGGCTCTTTTTTGGCAATATGTGATCAAAATCATTGAACGTTTGAGAAGCTTTTCGTTTCCTGGACGGCTCGTCGGCCCAATTGAACAATTTTCTCAAGAAAGTGAATACGCTCTGCATTTCGAAGCAATTAGCCCAACCATTAATGACTCAAAACATAAATGTCCTTTTCCCGGCAAGTCCATACAGATAGGAATATTTGCAGCTAATCAATGGATCTGAAAAAGGCACGTACAAAATTAGTCGATGTTGATTTGGAAATGTAAACTTCAAATTTTAAAAACATACTTTCGAAGAAACTTTGAATATTCGGCGAGTATGCGATTTTATTGTAACTTCATTTTACGTTAATATCGACAATGCGAATAAACTTACTTTAAAGTTATGCGTGAAGAACAAAGATAACATTTCCAATGTTATAATTTCCGTGATACCGCCGGAGATGAGCTATTTGGCTGAAATTGTTTCCACTGCCTCGTCTTTTAAAGCAACCTAACCTAAAAAAGAAAATATATGTAACCTTCGAAGTAATAATTCATCGTTAATTACACGAATTATTGATAATTTCTCTACACAAACAACATCTCGTGATGTTTGTAGTTTAAAAAGACTGGATTATATCAAAATATAACGATAATTTAATTGAATTTTGATGTTCCCTCAATTCCCGATTTTCAGCAATACCAAGAGTTTAAGTGGATTGATTATTGCGGAGATAATTTCTCGGTGTTAAATTAATCATGAAAATGCGTTTTTGTTTACTTACATTTATATTAATTTCACTAAGTGAGAGCAAACTTTTTGTTACAATCGTACAAGCATACGAAATCCGTATTACGGCGTGAAATGCGCGCCAATTGCACGCCACCTATGACTAACTTCGGTTCGAACATTTCGAAATAAATTGAAATAAAAAATAAACACATTGCTCGAGGTATTTTTATGCAAATATTTAATAACATTTTAATACATGAAAAATGGAAATTAAATCAAACATCATCATGATTAATAAACATTGCATTGATACAGAAAAATGTGTTTCCACATGCAAAACGTCAAACAATCGATTAGATCGGAGCAAAATTCATACATCGATGTTTTACAATTTAATTACTCTTTTAAAAAATCAATCTACCGAAACTTTAACATCTTTGAAGCTTGCTACACTCTCGATGGACAAATTTTTTTCGTTAGCCAAGTGCAAAAGAGAAACATAAGCAATTGGGACGCTGAGAGCCTCGATGTTGCTCTTTGACAAAAACTTGGGTAAATTCATGTAGATTTCCGAGAAGTCTTTTTTCGGCTTCGCAGCTTCGCCAGCGTCAGTTTTATCCTCGGAATGTTTGACCAGGCAAGTAAGAATTGATTTTTTCAGCTGACGAACATCTAACTTCTTTGCTTGTTTGGAGTACGGAATGAAAATATTAGAAACCAAATCCGGAGCCGCAACGAGATTTTCTCCAGTAAGAGGACCCTGTGTACCGCCGACTTCATTGATTTCGTTATTCTCTTCTTCGTCATCAGCGTTCAAATCCGGACAAAATACAGAAACGTCATGCTCGTTGTTGTAATCGTAAATCATGTCGTCGTCGTCGCTTAAATGCGTTACATCCGCATCGATTTCCTTGAAGACTTTTGCTCTCGTATTCGGCCGTAAAAAGAAATTGAAAGTCTGCTTCAAATCGTGCGTCGTGTCCCGAGGAAGAATCAGTTTATCCTGCGACCATTTTTTCGTCGTGTTCGATGAAAGGGTCGTACTTCGACTTCCCTTGAACATAGTGCGAGCTTTTTCTACATCGACGTCATTGAATGAAATTTCAATATCCTTCTTCTTCGGTGGTTGTTTTACAACGGCGCAGGTTCCAACTATTTTACTATTATTGCCAGGTTTATTGTGTACTTTAATTTGCCAGTGAGAAGGACCCGACCAATGGATAATGTCATTTTTGGGCACGTAAGAGTACTCGAAAGATTGATTCAACAAAACGCTATTGGCAATTGATTTGCATATGAAAGGAATGGATTCCCCCGGAGCGTCGAAAAAGTCGTTTTTCCCTGGATTATCATTTGCTCCTGCATAATTGTCATAATCGTCAGTGGGTAAACTGGCATCCAAGTCGAACTGGAATATCGTGTCGCTGTGATTCCTGTTGGGTTCTTCGACTTCAATGTCTTGTTCCGGCGACCAATCCAAAAACGAAAAAGTAGGACATATTTCTGTACTTTCAAGTTCTCCCGGCAGTACTACGGCGAATTTCTTCGCTTCGGGCTGGTCTTCACTTTCCAAGAGTTCATCGATAGCTTTTTCAGCTGAATACAATTTGTGGTACATGCTGTTCGCAGGTAACGGCAGGGTAGATGAATACAGCATGTCGGACGTTTGAGGATCGCCGACCTGGAGCATAAGATGAGCTGGAGTTGTCAACTCGATGCTGCCTTTCAGCAATGCCGCGGTAGTCAAGACTTTTTGATTCCTTTTTTTCTTCTTTCTTCTCGCCGTATTGGCATTTTCGGATTGTGTCTCGTCGGCTTGTCCCCCTTCGTCTGCATCTTCTCTGTCCTTATCTTGCTTGTCCAGTGCTCCTACCATCTTGAGAACGTCATTGTAGACATTGTCGACTCGACAACCATAAATTTTCGAACTCACGTCCAACGATGTACTAGCAACCTGCAAGTTGGACATGTTGGAATTATGCTTTACCATGTACGTAAGAATATCAATGGCTTCTAGAGTGAAAGCATTTTTTATGTTAATCTTATTCTCGGCGTTGAGCTGTATGCATTGTTTTATGCATTCTTCCATTTGCATCGTTGGCATTCGCTCTATACGAGAGAGACCCATAGATTTGCGTCTCTCGAGCATAGACTTTCTTCGCAAGGAACGCTCTTCTTCGTCATTATTCTCCGGGACATTGGCCTCAATGTTCGCGAGAGGTCCGTTGCTTTTCCTGCGGTTGATGGGCGTAGTCGCAACGATCCCTTCCTCATTGTCTTCCATTGCGTCCATTATTTCGTTTTCCAATCGAATTTAATTTCCAATCGAGTCTTCGGTTGTTACTAAAAATAAAATGTGAATTAAAACCTTGAATGTATCAAAATATTACATAATTTACTCCGTATTTTTACTTTTAACTGGGTGTGACGATTTTTAATGTCGTAATTTACCGGATCCATTGCATTTACATGACAATTTTTTACGAGACAATAACGGTGATCTCGTTTAAAAACAATAATTCATAATATTATTTGTGATTATGAAATCATGAAATTAAACGCGGTTTGATACTAAATTTATTGAAAGAGACGCTTTGGTTGAACTTAACATTATTAGTCTTTTTGGAGGAAAAAAACCACGCGGAAGTTGTACGTCAGTGACGTCTAAAAACTCATTTCTGTCACACATACCTCTTTTGTAGGTGGATGTATGGAATCAATATTTCGTCAGCGACAATATTTTAACACGTTTAATATCTAAATAACGCAATAATCATTAAAAAAACCAACACTATTCGAGTTGTTCTGGCATTTATTATAAATATTTACGTTACAATAACTCTCCAATATGGCGGCTTTTCAAATTCTCCGGGCCGTGTTCCAAAACCTCCGAAGAGAAAGTAACGAAAACTCGATCGCGCTTACTCCAACGTTGAACGAGTGAGAGATCGATGGATGAAGAAAATCCGTCAAAAATGTTAAACGCCGTTCACTCAAATGAGCGAAACTTGAAACGCCGAATTTGCGCCTTATGCTGTGTCCATAATGCACAGAAACTTTCAACATACCTATAATGTGATTGCCTATAAATAATAAAGTAGAAATACCGTGAGTGGGAAACATAGAAATGCAAAATGTAAAAGACGCCGATTGGCTCAATTCTTCGAACTGTAAACAAATGCCGATATTTGAAACTCGCATTCTTCAAAAACACCGAAATGAACGATTATGCGAAGTTATCAACTTCGTGATAACGCAACGAGATGAATTTGAAATGACTCGACCGGATAAAGACGCGATTTTAAAAGAAGCCGAATCGCCGAAATACCGAAGGCCGAAAGGCGTGTCCAGCAGATCGTTGATACGGCAACCGAGAGATACCGCTAGCACCACCGTTGTGGTTCGGTTCGGTCATCGTCGCACGATGCCTAATCGCGGCCGGTTTCGGCTAAGTCGAACAATCATATTTTTATAATTGCTCCAAACGAGCCACGATCATAATTCGTAAAAAATGCATTTTAAATTGTTCATTATAGTCCCCCTTGCGAAGTTTTGTTGTTTTTCGCCAAGTAATTGTTTTATGCTTATAATATTTGTATACAAAAATTTACTATTTCACCGGTGTTTAATTATTTACAAATAATCGATGACACTGCGATGTCCTAGCGTTGTCCGGAAATCCCAGTTATGCCATAAAATTGGCAAATGTCACAGTGACTACACAGCTGTCACATTGCCGTAACATTCGGAATTATAAATTAACGGATAAATGAAACAAATTAATAAACAAATAGATTAATCAATAAAACTCTCAGTTGTTGTTCATAATTAATTGAATTTCTGATTTTATGGAAGAAAAGATTTTATGGAGCCAAGATTCGAATCGCCGGAACGGGGAATCGTGACCTACGACAATTATCGGCTGCTCAAGGGACTCGAGGAAACGAAATTTACCGAGCTACAAACGATTTCGACAAATGTCAATCAGTCCCTGCATTTTGTATCATTGCATTAGAGAATTCGATGAAATTTCATGTAAAATGAAACGTAATTTATTTAATAACTGCAATAAATTGACGACGGATTGTTTATTTAACACCTGTTATTATATTGTTATAGGTATATATACACCTTTTATACCTATATTATTTATCTAACACCTGTTTTCCAGCATGGATGGTTATGATTGCCAATTTCGTAAAAGGCGATCTCCAAAAATTGATAATCGTTGATTTATGAGTATGCGATTGTCAATATTTTTTACGATATATTCCCATGGGCTGCAAGATCAGACGCGTGATATGGAAAGAACACGAAGATAAATTTCGAGAGGTTTTACAATAACTTGACTTGCCTTTATACTATTGTTTTTATAAATTGCATAATTTGTGGAAATAATTCGTGACGGGAAGCTGTTGTACAATTACCCGCTAAGAAACCGGACGCAATTACATAGGTGATTTTCAAAAGGTGTGCACATCGTACTGCACAATTACTGAAATCGACATAACTTTATTATTTCAATGTTGCATAATTTTGAAACATAATTATCCGTGGCGAAAATTGATGTACGAACATTCGTTAAGAACGGCCAGACGCATGATCTGTAAAAAAAATTGAAAAAAAATACTCCGTGACGGGAAGTTGTATAATTAAGCCCGCGGATAGCATAACCGACGCAGCGCTCGGCCTAGTACGCCGGAGAGGGGCAGTCGCGCGACGTGATTGGCCAAATATATTATTAATGAAAATGGCAAACGAAAAATTTTAACATATAGAGAATTGAAAATTAAATTTTTTTTTATTCTTGACATTATTTAGT